>VYYJ01000269.1:0-74091 GCA_021029165.1 Cyphoderus albinus | reverse complement strand
CGAACAACAAGAAAATGGGAACCACCTGCATGTGCTGCCCCAGTTGTTTGAATCATCTCATAGACGGAAAGAACGTTAGAAGCTCAACTTTCCCTGTTTATCCTCCATATATATACGTAATATATCGCGCACACAAATAATATTCCATTTTCAACTTATAAAAAAAATCAAGCAGAGCTAATAGGGCGTAGCTGCGGAACCAACCTTGTATCTGCAACGTGGCACAGACTAAATGTACATACACACTAACACAAGTGTTATCTTGGTTAGCCTGAAAATCGGATTTGCAATTGAGAAAATCTCTTGGCTATTTCGAACAAAGGTGAGTGTAAAGTTTGTGACTGACTTGAATCACAACTACAACTTTGGTTCTCTCACACATTTTACACTTGACTAGGTATTCAACTGATTGTCTCAGGTTCAATGTAATTGGTTTTCGGGATAAAAAGAAAACCATTAATGGTAAATAAATGGTATGAATGTAAGTAGATAATTTCAAAGGACGGTCGGGAAAAGCCAGAAACTTATTTGAGAATAAAAGCAAGAAAAAAGAACAAGTAATTTTGTGTATAATTTTAAGACTTTTGCGCGATCGTAGCCATCTATAGAAATCTTGCAGAGTTTCAACAATTTTGGTTTCCTCTTACCCTTCACAGTTGAAGTTTTTATAACAAACAGCTAGACGGCATCAGTAATGAAATTTGTTCTGCACTGGCAGTGGCAACCCAAATATAATATACATAATAATAATGTATGTTGCCGACAAGCCTGTAGGATGGGTCGGCTAACAGATGCAAACGTGATTACAAGGCAATGCAATGCGACAGTATTGTTGTGTTGTCCTGAGTTCTGAGCAGTTTATTTCCTAATCGGCACTCGGAGCCTTTTCATAGGGTTTCTCTTCACTCAACCAATGGTTCGACTCTAATTTAGAGACGTCACTCGTTAAGGGCAGGGTCTTGCTGCTTTTGAGAAATTTGTTTTAGGTACGTTCGCCGCACATTTTCCTTGCTTTTTTCCCTCTGTACTCAGTGACTGAGTCTCAGTCAACTCCCTTTCACCGCTTTGCTTTCTTTTTCAGTTTTACAAAAAATGCAATGCCGAAACTAAAATCCAGTTAAATCCGCATTTATGCTCCGTATCATTTTTTGCTATAGTTGGTGGCAAGTGAGCTGGAAGCTGGCTGGCTGGCAATCTGTTACGTTATTTCAGTTATGAAACTAGACATTTGTGAAGTTTTGAAGATTCCTGTTTTAGTTAGAGTCAGAAGTCAGATACCTATTCACATAACATCCTTATACTAATGTGAAAGTGAAAACATGAAATCGTCGATAAAATGGTGGAAATGAAATGTCTTTAAAGTGGAAATGCGTCAGACAAAATATTACGGTTGATCGAATTTGCATTGGTCTCAATTTTTCTCTTTTCCCTACTCGCGAATTTTTGTGATGAGTGTCACATAAACTGTATGTATAACCATAACCCAAACCAAGATCTAAGATTTCACTGTGACTGTGGGAATGATAGTTGTCTTGTAATTATAATTTCATTGAATAATGTTTGCTTGCAATTTGCAATTAGTACAATTTTTGCTGTAATGTATAGATAGATTCAGAATGTGTTTGACGTTTGAGTAATGCAAAATCACATAATTGAGGTTGGAAACTGATAACTTGGGATAGGATTATAACTAGATTAGAATTCGAATTCAATCACATCCATAAAGATACTCTATGTTATGTATCAATCACGGAATACATTCATTCACTCACTTCACTACCAAACCAACCTCATTTTTCATTCATGCAGACAGTTTGGTGTGTTTAATTTTGATTCAACAACTTCACTCATCCAAAAAAAATCATCAACAAACGCAGCCTGTTTTGAGGAGCATAATACAAAAAGGTGAAAGGTCATTACTTGATGACACTATTGCGGCAAACGGTGCACATGCTTACACATGTTTAAGTGAATCTTGCCAGCAGTATGAATCTCTCTATCTCATACTCACGTTTAATAATATGGTTTCTTGCCACAACAAGGACCAAAACACCATTCACTATGCATGCATATACAGGCTCATTTTGGCATTCATTCTCGAGAAGAATGTACTTTGCTTTTGCTCAAGGAAGATTTCACGATTTTAATAGTGACTATGAAATAAAGTTTTGCTTTTGCTATACATATATCAACTGCTTTGAAGTGGTAATACATCAGTGCAACCATGCATCATCATCATCATCACTTCCAATACTTCGTTTTGGTAATCGACATCGCATCGTTGGATAAAGACTGCTTCTGTGGTATCACAGATTCTAGTTACTCGGATCTGGGCTCTACATCCCGGGTGGTCCTCAATGCACGTATTACTTCACAGTTTCTGTTTCATCTCCACACAATTCTCCGCTTCTGTGGAGAATAAGCATCCAGAATGCAGGAAGAATTCACAAGACGGATCCATTATTGTCTTCACTCTGCCCCTGCCCAGTGATGCCGAGATTGGCTATGCCTATTGTCAATGTTGCCATTTATTACAACATTGGCACATTGGCAGTCGACGGCTTATATCTAAAATGTTCCTTGTTAACGTTTAGTTAGGGTGCGAGAGCAAAAGTAGAGCTAGGTTAGCACGATATTAACAATAACCAAATACCAAATAAAAGCGAGTAACTAAAGTGTCTTCTACACTGCTGCAGTCTCTATACTTACTATACACAGTCAAAAATTGTTGAAAGGGGTACATACTGTAGCGTAGCTGTGTTCTTTAATATTGCAGAAAATGAGCTTTATCCCATGTTCTTGGATAGACTATGCATTGCGGACATGTATCAATTACTCTATCTTCGTGGACAGTGTGTACAGAGACTTTTGCATTTCTTTCAGGTACACGTTTTCTATGTATAATTTAAAGTTTCCTTACTAACATGACAGCCAGTTGCATTGACTGTTCCTTTTTTTGGAGATTTGCCCTGGTCTCTATTCTTTATTCATGCGATAGCAGAGTCAGGCTCGGCTTGGAAGTTGGAAGTAAATGTGAAGAAAATGCTTAAAAATATCTAGAGCTTAGAAGAAAGGGAGGCAAAGCATGAGGATGAGGACTGAATGTAAGAGAAGAGGACCAGGGTGGAGAAATAAGAAAGTACTCACATCAGTAAATACATTGTAATACCAT
This sequence comes from Cyphoderus albinus, assembly GCA_021029165.1. Taxonomy (NCBI): domain Eukaryota; kingdom Metazoa; phylum Arthropoda; class Collembola; order Entomobryomorpha; family Paronellidae; genus Cyphoderus; species Cyphoderus albinus. The sequence continues at coordinate 70,919 of VYYJ01000269.1, read as the reverse complement.
TCACTCTCTTCTGCACTTCGCTCTGTAGTTTCATTTTCCCTTTTTCTTACATTGTTGTTACTGCGGCATGAATGTAAAGTTAAATCCTTTTGAACATGTCTATGACTGTATACGCAATGTGTAACACTTTATATTGTATCCGCTTCGATTCATTCTTTATACATTGTTATTATGTGTGTAGGTCGGCAGGTATCTTAGCACAGAGTCTATTATAGTATAGTTGTATAAAATATACATATAAACTTACATTTTTAATAAAATTATTATTACTATATTGAATATCAAGAGACACTATTTAAAGGAAGAGTGGTATAAAAAATTAATGTATTTAATACCTTTATCTCGGCTTTTACCTTGTTGACCATATTATTCTATGCAGATTTGGATTGGGACGCCTGCATGCAGTACTAGAAATTAAGTACATTCGATTCGATATAGCAGCAGCATCACCAAGATCAACAACATCATTCCCAGCAACACCACATTCATTTTCTCTTCTTCGTCACTGTTTTATTTTGAACACACAAGACAAGCACAAGCAGTGGATGTGGAATGGAATAGTGGATATTGGATATACATTTTATAATATCATCATCACTATCACTGTTATGAAAAGCCTCGACACAATGATTGCTACATTTATTTAGTAGTATACAAACATACATTTCATAGACAGACTTTTTCCTTTCCTAGAAGCTTTCATCTGAGCGAGAAAAAAAGTGCACGAAAGAGGAAGATATCCATTCACATTCAACATTTTTATTTTTATTTCTTTCATCAGTCGTGTTCGTGTGATTATACATTATTAAAATGAATTTAATCACCTATATCATCACATTGTACTTTCAAGATAAGCAATAAATTATTTTTTACCGTACTCAACTTAAATAGGAGGAACTAATTTTTTGAATAGTTCCGAATCCAGCAGGCGTTTTTAGACTCAAAGAAATGCACACAAAATGAAGTAATCAAGTAATAAATTATTATTTATTTATTCCGTGGTGAAAAGTGCTGATTGGACAGAGAATTTGTTCCAGTTGCCTGAACATGTGTGAACTGTGAACGTGAAGTACAAGCATCAATTTAGTCATTCATTATCGTAATAATAATAATAAGAAAACAAATTCTTTACTATTTGTCAACACAATTGAGTCAGTTTATTTACCTAAGAGGTATAAACATTTTCTAATCAAAAGTGGTTTAGTTTATTTTTATTAACTTCACAAAACCACTTCGTCGTTTATATCATCATCAGTCGTCTTTTTTAACTTTCACAACTTTTAAACCTTATAAGATTGGTGAACATGCACTACAATGTTTGAAACGAAGTTTAAGCGGAAGTTTAAGGGTTTACGTGCAATTAGCACCATTAGATAAAAAATTCAGTTTACGAGACGAACTTTAGACTAACTAACCGAACTCCTGGCGGCCAAAATTGCAATGCGTGCTCCTCGGAATTGGATGACGCAGAAAGTAACTGGAAGCGCGTCTGAGTTGAGGTGGTAGAGATTTTTAGGACGCCAATTAAACGATTTCCCACTAACTAACGGCCTGTTCCAGTCCTGACCAGTGTTTGATCGATGAGTTGCTGCCGGCATTCGACTTCGGAGAAAGATTATTTTAAACGGACACTGTAATTTTCAACCAAGAAACGACTGCATTTCATATCAGTAGATGAGCCTTGACCATGACCAGTATGAGGACCACTTTGCAAACAGTCCCAGAATCCCTGCCCACAGATCACTTCTCCAATATTCCCAAGGTAAGTCTCCTCCTCCTTTTAGCAAACAAGGCTCGCTTTCTATTTATGAAGCTATGCAGCATTTTGATAATGATTTGAGGATGATTAATAAATTAATGAATAATGATTGAGAATGGCGGCGACAAGCCTTTTCGTAAGATCTCGCCATATTTATTTCCATAATGTAATTTTATAACTGAAACGAGTGATTATGATTACTGCCTTGTGACTGGTATTATAACTTGAAACGATTTTGAAGCCGTACTTACATAACGAGTGACTAGAGCCATGCTTCTTCTACTGACGTTTGATCCTGACCTGACGCCTGTTGTTTTGATTGTTTGGGTTCCTGCAGATTCACTCTTAATTATGAATCATAATTTACGATTGTTGAAATAGTTGTAACAAAGTTGGAGACTTTGATGATCAACTTCTTTAATTGTTTTCTATTAACTAAAATCAGACTGTATTGTGCATTTGATTGGCATATATACAATTACAATATTACAATAGTGTAAGTAGTTTAGGGTCAGGCTTCAGCAGGCTGTATTAAAAAAAAGTGTATGGCGATCATACAATTCAGAATTCAGACACATCAGCAGACTTACAGAGAAAAGGAAGAAGAAATCTAATTTGAAAAATAAAATAATTTAATAATATCATATTGGCAGTTTCGTTTTATACTGCAAATTGTTGAACGTGAACGGACTTTATTCAGAAGAGTTGATTCGGTACAGTCATAGTCATAAACGCTCCGTCTAAGAAGATTTTATTTTTTAAATCTGTTCCAATTCGTTTCTCATCCAGAGGAATGTCATAAAAGGAGTATCATATGCATTCACATTTTATCTTCTGTTTCGTTCGTGTTTTGTCTTTGTCTGTCTGCAACACTTGCTCTGCAGTGAAGTAAAATGGAATAGGTAAAACAGCAAAAACAATAAGAGTTTAATGAGGTTGATGTAGATGGTTAATGAGATCACTAGTTAACTGTGCTAACTCCAGTTGATTTGCTGACGCAATGTTACTGTGCATGTGTCTCATAAATATGTATAAAATACAAACAATGACTTTATTCAGAAGAGTTGATTCGGTACAGTCATAATCATAAACGCTCCGTCTAAGAAGATTTTATTTTTTAAATCTGTTCCAATTCGTTTCTCATCCAGAGGAATGTCATAAAAGGAGTATCTTTACAGAATCTTTATATCATATCATGCATTCACATTTTATCTTCTGTTTCGTTCGTGTTTTGTCTTTGTCTGTCTGCAACATTTGCTCTGCAGTGAAGTAAAAATGGAAAGGTAAAACAGCAAAAACAATAAGAGTTTAATGAGGTTGATGGTTAATGAGATCACTAGTTAACTGTGCTAACTCCAGTTGATTTGCTGACGCAATGTTACTGTGCATGTGTCTCATAAATATGTATTAAAATACAAACAAGCTATTTTTTACATAAAAGCGTGACGGAGTATTATGCTGCTGCTGATCTCGGGTTCCAAGTTCCAATTCACACATCCACCTAGGAATGTAATATGATTGCGTATGGATTGTAATTTGCAATTTTTGTCATCCTTGAATCTGAATCCCTGAATTAATAGAAAGTCTCAGTGATTGTCTATGTCATTGATTGTTTACTCAGATTTACCAAGACTGTTCTGCAAGCTTGTGGAAATTAAAGCTAGGTGAAATAATCAAATAAAATGATCGTATCAATCAACAGAAAATGAAAATAACAAAAAACAACTTGAAGATATGCGAATTGAAAGACACGTATGAAATTATTGCTAATGTAATTAATTTCTTATAATAAATATAACGGAATGGTCAAATTCGACTCCCCGATTTTTTGAAAACCAAGTAATATGGTTGATCCCAATTTATAGTTTTAATAAAAGCTGTTTCTGTGGGCGAAGTGAAGTATAAAAGATAAAATACATGCCTACATAGTACATACACTTTGACTTCTGAGAAATTTTTAGTCATGAAAATTGTTTAAGTTTAAGAGGACAATGTACTTACTAGTAGCTGAGTTAATAGAACAAACGAATTTTGCCATTGTATAGAAAACTACAAAGGTAGACAAAATTAATTCTGGTGCTACTTGCCGATACCCTGTGTAGGTATTTCAAATTATTGCAGAAATAAACAATTTGAGTGGTAGCATGGTGCAATTTATACCTATATTGGGGAAAAATGTTCCGTTCTGCTTGTTAATTTCCTTCCTTCCTGGACTTGGAGATTAATCCTAGCCTATTGTTGGCAGTTTATCGTTCCCTTAAGTCAGTTCTAACAAATTAATCCAAAAAAATAAAGGAACGCTACTTTACGTTACTAAAAAGAAGAACCATCAACCATAAATTCGACTACGGAAAATAAACTGAAACATTATTTGCCAAGTTGCTACTAATGCCACTGCCAGCGAGTGTGCATTCTGCGGTGCATCATCCATTTTGTGCTTTATGTACCCGATACTGACTGATGCTGCATTAAACGCATATATTTGTAATTCGTATGAACGCTATTAACAGCAAAGTGGTTGGTTGGTTTTGTTGACTAAACCTAAATGTTGCCAATTTTTATCGCCTTCCCTGTGCTGTGCTACTTAAATGCTACTTCTCGCTCAGTGTGAGTATATTCAAGTAGTCAGATGTTTTGGCACAAATAAAGCATACCTACTTACAAAAATTACACACATCTCTGTTCTTTTCGTATACAAAGCTGCTTTTATATAGTTTTGGGACTATGAGCAAAAGAAAAGCATTTTTACACCCAAGTTTAACCAGGGATACGATAAAAAGTTGATGCGGTTGGCGGTTCCTTATTTCATCTCACGATTACAAGTCCGGCCCGGCTAAGGCTATATAACTTTAATGGGAATTTTTACTAACAAGGCAGACATTTTCATGTAAACCGACAATATTGGGGAAATTGACAAACTAAAGAAGATAATTGCAAATTGTGCATATTCGATACGAGAAAATCTCATTTTTTCCCAGAATGTGAACGTTCGACGAGTGAAAGGATAGAAATTCAATTGTAGATAGCGAAGCAGAAAGCGAATTATGTTTTATGTATGGTTCAAAGTTATCTACAGAGAATCGCCTTGTTAGTGCGAGAGCATTGATTAATGAGCAGCTCGAATAAAAAGCCTTATAATGTTTTAACACTTTTGTTCTAAGACATTGCTTGTAATAGCATATAGAAAGATTAAGTATAGTATATTGGACCATATATTTAAATTTATATGGTTTCCTTTTTTTGAGCACAGCGCACACCTTGTCTGCACTTGCTTCAACCACCAACTTCCCTGTTTCTGCACTCTTTACCAACAAAGTAATTAGAAATTATTATTTTCCACATGTACGCAAATGCACCTACTTGCTGGCAATCTGTAATAAGCCGTTTTTGCAATTTCGTTTTATTTACGGTGTAGGTAGGTATACAAACACGCGTTGCCGTTTCCTTTCGTTGTTCTGAATTCAGTACTCCTGTTTAAAAGTAAACTACCTACGTTTTTAAGCGCCAATAAGAATTTTAACAAGTTTAACATTGATATACCTATCGCAATTACATATTTGGAAGCGATTGTTGGATAAACTTGTAAAGGCGAGAGAGATCCTTTAAATCTTGAGTTGTAACTGATTATTATGACTGTATAGTTTGATATCACTCAGTTGAAAAGAATAGGGAGAACGGGAGAAGCATTCAAAAAAAATATTGCATGTAGAAATGAATATCTTCAAAGCTATGAGTTGATATTGAGATTCCTTGTTGGCCTTCCCCTGTCCATACATGTATTATTGCACTAGTGAAGTGGCATTCCACCAACCATAAAATGATTACATAATGATCACGGCAAACACTTTTATATCAGTGCTGTCAGAGTAGCGTTGGGTGTGAGATGAAAGAAACAGTTACGTAGATTTAAACTTTAAAAGTAATCTACTGTTAAATTTAATAGTAATGATTGAGGCAATGAGAGGTTCAACAATCTACCGCCAACCAGGTGATCGTTGAAGTAAGGGTGGTAGGTATAATAGAAATGTAGCCATGTAGTCATGAAGCGCAACGAGCGGAGAAAACTTCTTATATTTTTATTATTAAATGATGATGGATGATGAAATGAACTTAATGGAATGGCATAAGTAAAGCAAAGCATTCAGGACTGCATATAAGTAACGTTATAGCATTAGGCTGTAGTGGGTTTTATCAAGATTTTTCTTCATCACCAGGTGGAACTTTTATTGCAGTAGCAGTGGTCGACCGTCAGAGGCAAATTAAGTTTCAGTTTGATAGTGACGTCTGATTAGAAAGGAGATTCAACAATAAAGCACCAATTTATTCCTTATTTCATGCCTTTGGTACCAACTCCTTTGGGAGATATTTATACTTCAATGTACCTAATATTCTCAGATGTGTCAAACAAAGTCAATTTTTCATCTTTCAAAGCCTAATTCATTTAATGATGCAAACTACTCCAATCTCGAAATTGAAAATCTCAAGAAGGACAAACGTTTATGTTTATTATTCTCAGTATAGTTAATTTGAATACAATTTGGGGTGTAATTGCATATAATCGTTCAAAATCAGGAAAACGAAAATCTCGTTAGAAATATTATATCAGTGAAATTCTAACTGAAAAATCATTCCACATCCGTTCGTAGTTCATAGTATGCGGTTATTCCAGATCAAAGAGAGTTATTATGAACTTGTTTCATGTGCTTTACCAATAATTATGAATAAAGGACGGGTTGAACTTTAAATAAGTAAGCCCCCAAAACAGCTAAAAAACCTACAGATTTCATTATTATTCGTATTAGATAGTGGTACAGTGCTAGTGATATCGAGTGAATTCTATTAGGTATTTGTTTGTGAGAGTTTTTTAGCTACTGGATGAAGTCGTCTGATATAATGTTCTAAAAGTCCTACGATTTTTTTTGGAAACTTTTGACTGGGTATGTTGCCTCATTCATGCTACATGTATATAAATGATCAATAATATAATATGCATTTTATATATCAGTTGTATCCGGTTTTGTGCGATCCGATTCCATTTTGATTGATACACATTTCCGGTTTATATTCTTGAAACAGCTTCATTTGAATATCTGAAGTAACACAGGACAAATTTTTATTGTGGCTTCATCAGTTATTGTAACTTGAAATTTAGACAAAAGAATGTAATACGTTAAGGGTTTATTTTATGTACATTAATGAAGATTCTTTTAGAAGAAAACGACTAGCGAAATTGAATTAAAGCCACTTATTATCTACAAAAGTAATGTTTAGTTGACGTTTTGACGATTCTAAACTTAATATACATGATATCGTTTGGTTGGGTCGAATTGTACATTATTTGCAGAGAAGACGAAAAATTTCTGTTATTAAACCATTCCAGCAACAAAATTTGGTATTTTTTTCATTCTCATTTATACATTTATCGGTTCGTTAGTTTAAAGGAACTGTTAGGCGCAGAGTACGTGATCAATGTTGATAAGATTAAATGTGTATTTTCCATTGGAAAAGTAGTAGGATGGTAAAACCAGGAGGTAGATGGGCCTGTAAATAAAAAGTACGAGACTCGGCATTAAGATGTAAAAAGGAAGTAATTAATACGGAACCCAACTAAAACATCCCACTTCCTTATTAACTTTCGTGCTGCAAGTAAGGATGGGAAACTTCTGCGTGGAGTTTCTTTTCTTTTCATTATCTTATGAGAAAGCCTTTCTTCTGTTACTTACCACCACCATTATTTTTTACCTTTAATTCTAAGTTTGAATGTTCATGTTCAAGTGAAACTGAAACTTTGGAATAAGTACGTACAATATTAGAAGAAGGAAACTGTGAAAGCTGTTCCCCCGTAAAATTCTATTTCTTATTCCCTTTCATTCTATTCCCACACCATTTCACTTTCACCAGTAAGTGAAACGCGTGGAGTTACTTTCTCCTAAAATTTATCAAGTATAGTATTCAGAAACTGATAAAAAGCAAGATCTCAGGCAAATTTTCCGTTCGTGCTAACATCACATTTATCTGTCGCCCGTCTTTCTCTATTCGTGCTGCGAATGATAGGTACCTCAAAAATAAGAGGAATGATATGTAATATTCGCATTGTGGATAACGTGTGTGCTCGTGTGACGAACGACTGGTTGCATTTCGTACAGCGATTTTTGTTTGACGTGTAGGTTGAATTCTCAAAGAAATTTTGGTACGCAAGAAGATGGAACAGAAGAAAACGAGACTTTTCTTATAACAACAGGTTTGTATGGGGAAGCGATAAACTAGTTAGCATTTTTGTACCCAATTGACAAAACTTTTGAAAGTAACTATTGTTTTAGTTTACAATGAAAATAATTAGTTAAAAATGTTTCGGTGACTAAGATTGTACACCAAATGACCAAACCAAATTTTAGGACCATTTTCATTGGTTCATACGGCATCCATTAACGATGGACTGAGATGTGAATATGATTTTCATTAAGTTTGTATAAACATTTGAAATATTCAGTAGTCGTTTAGTTTTAAATATGTTTTTGAAAATATATCCAGCCAGTAAATTTTATACTCCCACTCACATTGGTTTTTTTCCTCATTTTATAAACAACGTTATGTTCTTGAATGTTTATACGCATTCATATTTTTTACCTAATACCATACATTTTGTTGTCGAGTGCGAGAAACGGGGTCATATTAGGAAAAGGGAGAGATAAGTAGTTATAAAGCGAAAATATCTGTTGTCAATGAAGATTATAAAATGCAGGTGCACGATCCTGTAGAACTGATTTAAATTAGATCGGAATATTTATATATGGTTTGGTTGATTCACAATGGAAAAATTCCACATATAGTTCCACGAGATAACGAGGGAAGAGCCACTTATGCATATCTAAATGGCGAGTCATAAATTAATGATTATCTGTCATTTAAAATCAAAGATTAATGTGCAAATAAAACAAGTTTGGAAGATTGTAATTTTATTGCGTCAGTGCTGACTGACTTATTGGCGGTTAATGGAAGTTGTATTACCGTGAATAGCATCGAAAAGGACATAATGTGCATTGTTCAGAATCGAAAGCGTTGAAAATTGTGTAAATGTGTTTCCCATTTGTTGCTCTCAAATCTGACAGATTTTAAATGTCTCATGATGAGACTCTCATCAGGTCCCCCATTACTGTTACTAGTCTGCTCTTTTGTACAATTGATCTAACATACAAAGAGTTGCCAGATATTTAGATAGAACCATGCTAAATTAATGAACCGTTGTCTGTCAGTCTTATCCTCACTCGAATGCTCTACTTACGAAAACTTTCACTGCTTTGTGAAATATTATAAGCGGTGAAAGTTAAAACCTAAACCAGGTTTTATTGAAATGCTTTCATCGCAGTACCTTAAATTCTTTCACCGCTAAGAACAACAAGTCGAATTTATAATAACATTATGCTTTCAAGCATTAACATTTTATATTCATTGATATTTGTGACATTTACTTTTCGTTTACAGAAACAATTTTCGTTAATTCAATCAATCGAACTTACCGCTTGTGTCGAATACCAACTTACTTACATATATATAGGAAGTACATCCTATCTGAAAATAGTAATGAAAATTACTTTAAAATTAATTAACAGTCAGATTTTTTAGTCACAAAGTACAGTATGATACAGATATCCATATTAAAAAGATTTTTGACGTTGACAAATAGCGCACGTGACATTCAGATGAATGAATAATTTGTCCATTTAATATAGTTTGGAAGATAACCTTCCTCCATTCTCATTGTAAGTAATATGACGCTTGGATATTTTCTGAACGCTTTCCTCTAATGCGACAGCTATTGTAAAACATACATTTTGCATTTGTTATATAAATACGGACTGAAAGAATAAATATAGGAATATGATATAACAACAGTTTTAATATAGTCCAACTATTTAGACAGAGAAAATCTGAGCCAGGTGCCAAGGTCACTTCTATTGAACATCTCGCCAAATACAGAGACAGCAAAAAGGAATTGGTTAAACATACAACTTCGGCCCAGGTAATATACTACGTGCGTGGTAAAGTTGTGGGCAGGAAGATCACATTAACGACGATAAACGTTGCATCTTCTTTCGTTAATGCGTTTGTCTTGTCATTTGTTTCTCTTTAGACATTGTAGGCTAATATGGTGGGAGATTACTCTGATTCTTTGCTAACTCTACCATAGCATAGATATCCATCTTTAGCCAAGTGTTTGTTTATTAAAAATTCCATGCGTATAATAGTTACTTCGACTTCCACCAGAACAAAGGTATACTCAAATATTAACGGCTACACAAGATTTTAAAGTTCTAATAATGTAGTTTGTGTTGCATCGTTCTGCTACCCTATATTGGTCACGTATATTTGACAGCGCGGAGAGGGAGAAACACAAGTGAAGATCTAATTGGCACGACACACGCAAATTTACAACCACATGTTGAAATTGTAAAAACTGAAAACGATACGATCTATGCTCACTACAATTTTTGTGGTCCGCATTTTTTGGAAATGAGTTCTTAACAGGTATTACATAATGTTATGATATTAATCGTCGTCATCGTCGTCGTCGCCCCGCTAATAACTAATTATATGTAGCGAGTTACGTGGTTTAAACTAAAACCGGTGAAGAACTCTGTAAAAAGGTTTCAAAATAACGGGCACAATGTTTAAATTGAGGAATGGGCATTCGACAAGGAAAACAACGATTTTCAAAGAATTACATTAATTAACATAACCTTAACACTACAAATTAATTTCTTTAGATGTACGAAATTTAACGTAAGACAACTGGCGGTGAGTCACTTTCTCCAAGTCCCACGACAAGTCTAGCTAGTCATTCTAATGTATGAAATGGTTAAATCGTAGATACATTACCAAGTATCGCGTTAAGTTGAAGTTGGTTTCATTGCATATTGCATACATGCAAGCACGATAAACAAAATATGTACCTATAATCTACAATCAGCCCAACTTAAAAAACATTCCTAACGATGTTACGGTCGTTTCTCGAAACGTCTGGCCTCACCTTTAAAAGTGTAAAATGACAACATCATTTTGACACCATGCGTAGATTAGCGCACTTCTCCTTTATGCTTATGAAAGGTCATGAGTTTTCAGTAACTAAAGTACATTATACAATAATTAAGAATGCAATGTATGATCCACTTCACTCTCAAATGTCTCAAAGTAAGATCCTGAAGGCTGAACTTAGATACATTAATACGCAAAGTGCTATGGTTAAAATCAAAACAGTCAACGAAACCTATCAAGTAACTGTGCCAGTGTTGTCGCCTTTGATAAATGAGGTGGTTGGTGGTCGAATTAATGCGCTTTCCTCTGCCCAAATTTGGTTTTGAATGAAGACTTCGATACTTTGTTTTGCTTTTGTAGTTTCAATTGATGTTGTAGGTCTAGTGATAACATTTTCATGATTATAAAATATATAGGTTGATTTTGTGGTTACCAAAAAATTGGGTCGACGAATACAACATGAGGAAGTGTAGGAGTTATTCATGCATTAATGATATTTTATAGTCTAGATTTTTATTACATTATTTACTGAAACTTAAGTATGCATAAACAGTTGTCTACAGTTTTGATTAAAATAATTCTCACTCAGAAGCACAGTTAACGCAAAATTAGGTAAGTTAATAATATTGAAACGCTTGGTTCTCCATTAAGGTTAAAGTGAGTCTGATAAGTGGAAAGAATCATCAATAGCACATAATGTGAAGCTATATACAAAATAGAAAATTGTTTTGTCAACCCCAAGTTTGAGTATGAAAACGGAAGTTTTGAGGATTCAACATAATGGTGAACAGAAATAATCGTTGACGCGTTTCATTGAATTCACAACAGGAACATTTTCATTTCAATTTTTTCTGTGATTAATAGTCAGATTTTTTATTTTAACGAATTTTTATAGTTCTGCATTATATTTAAATAGTGTTGATTAAAAGACTACATATATTAAGCATTCAAGTCCGAATCTTTGTACTCACGTCAATAAGCTGCAATAATAATCTGAGTTATCAAATACGCTCTGAGGTGCTAATTTATTGGAGCTTGAAAATTATAAATTCACTCAACTGTCGTATATTAATTACTTAATATCCTCTTTAATTTCGAATCTTCTCATGATTCTACGGTATAACAACTGACGAACATGAACAAAAAGTGGAAGCTTACACTGATTAGCTACATTTGGTACTCGATAACAACGTAAAAAGAGCCCTTTATCTTCATGCTAAAGCATTTGTTAATATAAATACCCATTCGGAAATTCCGAGAAAAACATTAATGTTTGTATTACAATTGTTGGAGGTGGATGGTAAGGTCAATGGCAGTTTCCCCACTAACAATTTAAACTAAAAAAAGACAAAATGGAAATATAATGGCAATGATAATTCATATAACTTTTTTATGTAAATAAAAGGTTGCATCTTTTTGTAGCATTGACTTTTAACGGTTTTAGTAAAAAGTATGCATACTGGGAAAATTTCATTTTTTCGAAGTTCTAAAGAGAGTAACTAAACTAGTTTAAACTTGAAAGCAACTTTTAAGTAGAATAGAATTTGTATTTTGTTGTTAAAAATTCGACTTTCTCTTCATTAGTAGAAAATCAGCATTGTAGAAAGAAACCCCTACTCCAAACATTGACTAAAAGGTGAAAGGAGAAAGTTGTGAGACTTGGCAACTACTTTGTTACTTCACGGTTACAAACAGATACAAAGAACATTAACATGCTGTCCCAGCAAGCTTTGCCTTTTGTTTCTATTCATATGTTCCTTGCTCATTGCTAAATGATTGCATGATCGAGGTTCGTGGGAGAATTGAGAAAAATATTCCCAGCTTTACGAGAGCCCCTTTCTTCTCATTTCCTCTTTTCTCTGTGAAAAGCGAATGAAAACACCAAAAGAACGATGAAAGTAGTCAAAGCGTTTTCTTACTTTGTTCTCTTGTTCTTTGTCGAGTTCCAGTTCTCTGGTCTCGCTCCCATTCTGTAGAAGCGCAATACTCGACAATTTTAATTCGCTTGAAATCCTGTGCACACATATAACCATTAGTGAAGTGGAATAATTTTCGCTTTCCCAAAAATTAAAATCATTTTGGATGCTTTCGTCCGTTCATTCACAACAATTCTCTTTTCATCATATATAAGCTTTTGTCACTCAGAGAATACTGTAATGTATAACAGAAAGTAATTCTGTCAGGCTAGTGGATTCAGGCAAACAGAGACATTTAAAAGCTAATGCATGTAGCTACGAGCAAGGAGGATTGCCAAAAGGGCTAAACCAGTCGGAGAAAGGGTTTCGTTTCTGTCGTTTTCTAGTGTATCCGACTGGGTTCTACTCTCGTAACAACCAGTGGCATTTGTGAAGTGTGGTAGAAAGAATGAACGGATGAATGTGCATTTTCTTCTTCCTATGTATCTATCTTGTCCTTTTTGCTCATCTGGCTCCGAATTGAGAACAATTTCGGGTATTATTGCTAGAATAGAGAGGAAAGAGGTACACGAAACGTATACGATACACATTACACGGGAAGCAGAATGGGCCGACTCACAACATGACGGCTGGATAATTTTCTCGGCGGCTCTGGCTAAACTAAGGATTCATTCCTCCTCTGCATTTTCAACTTTTCGTTCTTTGGCTCGTCAACTTTTTTTGATCAATCCAGTTTTTTACCTACGTGTATATGTGGAGCTACTGGAGCTACTTCTACTGTTGGCTCAATGATATTCATGTGTACACATACTACACATGTGCAGCAAAGCGAGTTGGTAATAATGCTCGTTACGACTTACGAACGAGTAGTGGTATTAAAATGTTGGCTCTCCTTTGCCAGCCAACTACTACATCAACTTAGAGCTTTCTAAGCTAGCTGACTGAGACTGACTTGACTACTTTGTATGTTAGATGGTTGGTAGCAGTTATTTGTCCTTAAACTACACTAGTGTCAGGAGGATAAGCTGGCAATCGTTCGTAGTTTTATATTAGCGGAGAGGAGAGCAGCAGCAGAAGTCCTGCTTTAATGTTCTTTCGTGACTTGACTTCAATTCCACTCGTTCTCTTCGTCTCTCACAGATAGGCTTTTCAACGGGAGTCTGTGGAACACAGAGGTCATTCCAACTTTCTTTTCGTTACTTCTCACAACACAACCAACTGGACTCTCGCTGACTTCTATTGCTCTTCCGTGCTCTAACATTTTAATAATGGCATAAAAAAGCAAATCCCTATAAGTTAATAACAAGAAGTAATGCTGGGTCGTTCTAATACCCCGTCAGCAACGAAAAAGTTAAAGTTCAATTCTTCATCACTCATATAACTAAAATACTTTTTAGTTGAAGTACCTCGTTTCTACTTTATTTTCGTTTTATTCTACCTGAATCAAACACCGAGCAGCAAAGGGCAGCGATGGAAAGACCTTTTAAAGATAGACATAACTCATAACTGGCTAAAGTGTACATGTTTATGTTTCATAGTTGATTTGGTTCTTGCAACTGTTCTTTGGTTGATGGTGACTATTGTGTTTCACTGACATTTTGTACAATTGTCCTTTCAAACAACGAATTGGAAACGAGGAAACGGTTGGCTGTATTGTATTGTTACCGTTTGGTACTTTACTGAATAGCGCAGTTAATTTGCTGAAATAGCTTCGCCTTTTGTGTCACGTTTACGCTCTATTTCAACAAAAAAGAGTTCTCAATGGTAGTAACCTCAATAATCAGTAGAAAGTCAACTTGGTTGATTTTCTTTCTGGAGTAGCTAATATTTGCATATCTTCCACCTTACATTTTGAGATAGAGAGATTGTTCTGTAATATGCAGCAAGCAAAGCTTAAATGTATCCCTCTTTCCACGGGCGACAAAACAGCAAAAATCTCTCTTGATTCAGAAATAAAGAACTACCTAAATTTTTACATCAGGCAGTGCTTGGATGGTTGGATAGGGTATTTTCATAAAGCTGAACGAAAATTACGAGAAGGTGTAAATAAAAATTATTTATTTCGGTAAAAAATATTAGTCGTTACAATCTAATGATTAAATTCATGGAAGGATCCTGGATTTGTACTCGATTCAGTAAGTCTGTCTAATACACACAGCTTTAAATGCAACTTAAATTAAGTTACTTAATGGTCAATAAGTTAATGGGTCTTACTTTATTATATTTGAACATTTGAAGTATGCAAGATATATACGGCTACTGTTTCAAAATAAACAGTTGGACGAGCTTTTAAAATTTGATGTAAGGCTTTAAAACTCGTTGTTGTAATACTCGCTTACTTACAAAAAAGTAAAATGTAAATAGCTAGCTCGAGGACGAGGATTACGGCAACTTAAAGTCAACCAATCATTAAGTTTTAACATTGCCACTGGGCTCTTTATTGGCATATCGACATGTTTGGTATACGGTATATGTACACACAATTGTCAGAGTTAACTGAAAACCAGCTTTTTGCACTCCCTCCTATCATATTTTCGTAATAATAATCTTTTTCTTAAATATTTCATTAAGAGCTTTACAATGTTAGTCGCATCATATTCTGAGCATTACTAGCATGTTAGTACTGCATGTACTATATATCGACAATTGAGTACTTTGAAGAGAGGGATTACGAATAGATTTTCTTTGCTAATTAAATTTGATGATACAGGAATGTGTGGTTAGTATACATGTTATGTAACTTATTAAGCAAATCTGGAATGCTTTGCTGTACGTGGTTTGATGGAGGAGATTTGCACTACACAGAAAGAAAAATCTCGTCTTAAACTGCAAACAAAGTTAGGTACCTATGTGGTTGTTAACACAATGTGTGTAGCCAAACCCATAGATAACTTCTCGTCGACGTAGTAAAAAGACCATTTGAACGGCAGTAACAGTGAGTAGTGGCAAGTGTTAAAGGTATTAAATAGTCAATAAAACGTGTGTTGTAGGGAGAGGGCAACCTGTTTATGACTGTTTGATTGCTTGACTCGAGCAAGGCGAGTGGCAGACTTTGCTGAATGGAAAAAAATATTTCGGCAAGGTATTAGGTTATGGTGTAATCGGTGCGTGACATCAGCTTGAAAAATACGAGAGGAGAAGACGACATATTCAGTAACAAAATTGTACTAGGTAGTTAATACGCCTGAAATTACTGATTTACGATGAGGGTTGCTAGAGGTTTAAGAAATGGAAGATTAGGTGCGTACTGTAGCTTAGATAGGTTGATTATTCCCATTAAATCATTGAAAGTAATTAAATATAACTATTTTGCCTGCAAATCGAATAATCACCAATGTATTGCCTGAATTTGAAAACCTCTTCCATTCAAGGTTATTTTTTTATCAAACCTGTAACCTTTTTGCATTTTATTATCACAACAGTCTTTGAGACTTAGAGAAATACTTTCCAGAGTTTTTAGTCGTTCAAATCTACTACTTCCAATGAATGAATGATCGTTGGGGTGTATTGTAACTCTAAGTAGAAAGAAGTGAAATAACTATTAATATTGTTCTGCTTAAATACATCCAGCCACAGCAGAGACTGACTTTTTCAGCTCCGTTTTGCAGAGCGATACTGAATGAAAGATACCTCTACGAGTAAGTTGAGATGAGATAGAAAAGTAGACGCCGATGTGTCTGGTACAGAATCCTTAATATCAAAATGCATATTCAGTTTTAAGTTGTTTTTTTTTTCATTTGTTCTGTGGTTGGTATTTTCATTTAATGACTTCAATTTTTGTTTTTTCATACTCGTACATGTTATCACGGTTTATGCGAAAACGTATATGACGAGACAAGGTTGGAGAAGAAAGCTCTACTTAGATTACCTACTCATCTTGGCAATTTAGTTCCATACGATGGCTATTCGAAGCTAATGTTTGAATTACTCGAAGTAGAAGCTCCAAGAAAGGAGTATAGGTTCACCCGTGTATATATAAAATAGGCACATCTTCATCAATAGCTATTTTTGTATCAATGAACAAACCTACTTGACTTTTAGATTGATATCTACGATAGAGTTTAGGTATTTCATGTTTGGATAAAATTAAGCTGTTTATGTTTGAGTCAACCTTGACTATTTACAAGAGCAGTGGGAGAAGTCCTTAAATAAACCCTGATCAATACAATAATAGATATAATAGTACTATACACTAGCAGTAAATATGTAATAAATATTATGGAGGGTTCTTCTATATTTACGTATCGCCTATTCTAATAGTTCTCGGTTTTTTGTTCGTAGCGATTTTTTTGCGCAGACAGCGGTTTCTATCTAGTTCTATTTTATATTATGGAGATCTCATGCAATATTTTCAAGTGTTTTCAGCTGCGTAAATATAGTTTAAATAATATGACTCGAGTATTAGTACAAAATGCTCTGGATTCTTAAATAGTTTTACACAATTTTACAATTCAATTATTTTGTACTGAATCGCACACACCGTATTGAGTAACTTAGGTATACCAAAACACAAGACGTAAAGTGCACCCTGGTATTATTTTTTGTTTGATATAATAATGGTACACTTTTACATGCGAAACAAGATTAAATAAGTTGATATAATGATGCTGTGTCTCTCCTATTGTTCTGTAAAGTTCGGTAGTTCTGTAACAGCCGAATAGTAAATAAGAGGTTTGTGTTATTTTTCAGTGGCAAATTATACCACATCAACCTTTTATTTCAGACTTTTGTTGTAGCCACTATACACTCTTTTAGCCGTAGTGAATCATTCGTCATTTCTATTTTATTGTTTGGACGATTTCCTGCTGCCACTGCTTGTTTGTTCATCGTTTCGTGGCATAGGGAATAATTTTTCGTACAATCTGTGCAGTGGTTAGGCCATTAAAAATAAGGCATCACAATCAATCGCATAGTTCAACTGATGTCGAAATGAAATTAGCAATGCCACAATTACTTTTCTCTAATGTGGTGACCCGTTTTGTCTACTGATCTGATTGATGAAAGTGGTACAAGAAAAATATAAATCTTGATTGGTGAATTTTACGGGAATAGATCAAAATACACCCGTAACCCACGAAGCTAGCCTTGCGATTGCCTACCAAGTACCCGACGAATATGTATTGACAGAAATGATTATAAAACGAACTTGTACCAAACTTATCTATTAATTAGAGCTTTAGCAAGTACTGAGATTTTAAGGATGTATGTCCGTACAAACTACGAACGTGATTTGATTATTTTTTATCTTTAATTTACCTACATGTAGTTTTAAATATTAAGCTATTGAAATCTAATGAAGATTCCTGAAGATATGTAAAAGCACCGAGCTGGAATTTGCACCACTACGAGCATTTTGATTGTCAACACTTACGATTAGTTTTTTCATTTTTGAATTGCTGTTTTATCTGCTGGCAACACGGAGTCTCAAATATGTACGTGTGTAATAAATAATTTTGCAAATTGTTACTCCGCTCTCTCTCTCTCTCTCTCTCTCTCTGTTTATGGTTCAGGAGCTGAGATATGATATGATACAAAAAGAAGAGCAAGGTCTATGCTTACATTCGGAAACATTTCCCAATTCAGTTGTCTCATTTTTAGTTGGGAAACGCAAGACAACGTGTTTGAGTAGTGCATCTGACCAAGAACACGAGAAAATATTTTTGAATCAGAGCACTGGTACGCAAACTATGTATACCTATATATACAATTTGTATCCGAAAAAGCAATAAAAAATTATTTTGGCACACGTAATTTTGAATAAAAAGCAGGATGCAGGGACAGTCTTTAAATGCAATATTATTTATACCGTCCCCTTCTATATCTGTAATGTAATAAAAATACAATAATTTTGCGAACGCATTCATGAAGGTTTATTACTGTATCTACATGACTGTACCTATGTATATAAATGAGAAGTGTGTGAACATATCCGAATGCAAGTGATAGTGATGATGATCTATCAGAGAAGAATCAAGAGAGAGAGAGAGAGAGAGAGAGTTGCATTTTACATGAGTGAGTACATCGTTGGTAATTTTCATGTTCATGCCCTTTGAGTAATATAGTAAGGTATATTGAAATAAATAGTGTTGATGTCATACTTTTTGACTGCATGTGTGCAATAGTGAATGAACTCACCCATACACTTACTTAACCCTTGCCAATGACGTACCGTCATGAAGTGAGATTGTTCAGCCCAAAACGTGGCATATTGACTCATTGTAGTTAGGATGCAGGATAGTGTAACACCATCACTATATCGCATACTGGGAGAATAATATCACGGACACCATAAGTTTGTCAAGGATTTGTCGACATGACGAGACTCCTGAGTTTTTGCTGTTTGTTGTCGTACTCACTTACCTACTAGTCCATTTCGTTCTTGCACGACCAGACGTGGGGTATAATTCTTTCTTGGGGCTCGTGTACGAAAGAGCTCTTTAACCTTCACTTGGGTGGTTTAGTTCATTGGCTAAACCGAAAATTGTTTTGCATGCGTTATTCACCATTGAGAACTCACTAAATCACAATTTTCTCTTCAGAGGTGCGCCTATATCAGATCAATATTTTCAAATATTGGTGATGATGTACACAAAACAGTACTTTAACATTGATGAGGCGTGAGCTGTAAGTACGATTGGGTGGTGGTGGATGTCAAGCTTTAAAATATTCGTTGGCAACTTTATTTTATCTTGTTTTGTTGAATTGATTGAGAGTGAAGTGCTGAATGCTCTTGTAGTCTCTTATCTGCAACCATTCCTAATAAAATCGGTTTAAAATTTTCTAACTCTTTAATCGTGAAAATTGTGCAGTGGTAATTACTGTTGTGACATTTTTTATTAAGAAGTGAACTTGTGAAACTCTGCAACTTACTTCTCTTGGTATTTTATGTATCGTGCACAATCAAGGATTTCATTCCGAAAATTGTTCTGATGTACATTCGTATATCTTCCCAAAGGGTGGTGTGATAGCATGTCTTTGTGATGAGTACTTTGACGTTTTTGCAACTTTCGCATACGGTCATGTTAGAATTTGTCAAAAATTCTGCTGGTTTGTATAATTGTTAGCCATAATAATTCAATTCAACTTGAACTATACAAATGCAAGCCGTGATCAGTTTCTACAATTTAGTAGAAAAACTTGATAGTTTCTATTACATTCTACCCTGCACCGCATAAACGGCTGAGAATTAATGAAAGAAATGTATACACATTTAAACAGACTATGACTGTACTGTAGTACAAAAAGAGAAGAATTCGGATACAATAATGTAGTGAAAATTACTTGAGTGTGGGTCACATTAGAGGTCAGCATTGTGGTCACTGCGCAGTCAAATACGATTTTTGGTGTTGCTGTGATGGAAAAATTTCAAGATGCCCGTGGCATCCTCAGTTCGGAACCAGATGATGCGTCTATTTAGAAAAGGAAATAAGAAAGGAAAGGGACTCGTGAACAATCAAAACACAGGCTCAACCTCTATTAACACTGCAAACAGTTGCTATTCCGAACTTTCGGAAGATAACTCTTCGCAAATATTTAAGCAGTCGAAAGCTCGTCGCGGCTCAAAACTATTTCGGTCTATTCGTAAGCGGTTTTCGCGTTCGAAATCTTACCTCCAAGCTGTGACTAGCACAGCTCCACACGCCACAACGAAGTTGGGCGATAGTTCTAAAAGCATTGCGGCAACTTCAAAAGGAAACACGACGGAGGACGAGTGTGATTGTAGGTTGAACAAGAGGGGCGCAGGCAGTGTTGGCGGTGAGGGTGGGCCTGACGCGTGGGTCGCAGGATCCACAAAGGCAGCGGGTGGTATAAACTTAAGAGAAACAGCAAGAATTCGACGGAGAAATAGTAAACGCGAGAATCGAAACTCGTGTCCACCACCAATGAGGCAGATCGCTGATGATGACGAGGCGTCCTACTCATTTAATAGCGGTGAAAGTGAGAGTGGTGACGGAAAGGCTCCACTGATAGCACCTGGTTGTAGTAGTCACACCAGCACAAGTCACGTTCCTTCTGGGTCGTCCAGGTTGAATAGTGGAACCGAAGGCGACATGAAAAAGGACATTCCCCCTGTGGTAGTCGTAGTAGAACCCCCAGCTGAATACTGTGATCCCGAAGTATCCAGTGATCCAGCTGGAGGGACATCACCCACAGTATGTCACTCCACATCTTCTGATCAAGGCAAATCTGTTGATTCAAAAATAAAGGAACCGGGCACTGCTGGACCAGGCACAACCACGCCGTCATCTGCCACCTCTGGAGGAGGAGGAGGAGGAGGAGGTGGCGAACCCTCATCTGCATCTAGCTCCCGACGACCCTCTGTCGAGATGAGTGGTGCTCCTCGTGCAGAGCTTAGTGTACATGGGCCAAATAGCAGCAGTAGCAGTAGCAGAGGAGCAAGCGCTGCCAGTGGTGGGGGTGGTGGTGGCAGTCGGAAAAACGATGGTGCTACTACTGTGACTGATGGTGCAAGTGCAAGCAAAAAGAGCGAAGGACCTGGTCGGCCACCTTCTGGATCTTCATCTTCAGGCCCTAGACAAGTTGATCGAAATTTTGGAAATGTCCGAAGGGGAGGAGGTCGAAAGGTGAGAATAACCCCACCTACTTTTGTAGGCTTACATATGCTTAAAGTAGTTTTCATTTCAAAATTTCATTTTCTACTCTTAATGGGCCACTATTGCACAATTTATTGTAGAGCAAAATATAAAGCTTGTAGCTAGAAGTTGTGACATAGTCTGGCTAATAAATGTAATGAAAATGAAATATTCATCATAATTATGATCATTATTCTTCTCCCTCGTACAAATACTAGGTAGTAATATTAAACTTCTCAACTTGGGTATTCTACGAAACAAAATATAGAACTTACCTTGCACTTAAAAGTCAAGTTAAGAAAGTATGGACAGGATTGATAGATGCGGAAAGCCCGGGGATGTTTAAGCTTAAGGATGTATGCATATTGCATAGATACTAGATACAGACTTAAATTATATTTATGCATTTAAGTAGGCTGTGGATTTTTTCGAGTAAGAGGTACCTTAGCCATGCACCAACAATTTTTCCTTTCTCTGTAATGTTTATGTATGTATTAATGTCAGGGGAAAGTTAGGAAAGTAACGCAAGAGAAAAAGGAGGGCGATCGATTTTTTATCCTTTACATGTTCACGTTGCCACATTCACGTAATATGAACATTTTTGCTAACTCCGCAACTCTTGTCATGCGGCTGGAACTGAGCTGTACTGGCCTGGCGCAGAATTCTAGTCTTTTCAGTACTTGCCATCCTGGCAAGCAGGAGAAATAGTTTTGGAAGCAAGGAGCCCACATGGGGACTGTTAAATAAAATAGTAAATGCTAAAATGTCTCTGCGTTTTCTCTAACATTTTGCTCATAGTTCTGCCTCCAGCAACTTCGATACTTTCTCTTCCCTTTCTTACCACTTTTCATTATTATCATGTTACGTTCTCCTCATCATCGTCCCATGTGTTATTTCTACAGAACAAACGTACACTAAAAGGCCACCATCACCACACTTCTGCTGTGCATTTGTATTACTTTTGAGTTCCCTTCTTTTGTTTTTGCGAGGCATCGGAGATTATTAGACCAAGTATAAAAGGAAATGTACCGCTTCATTTCCTGTTGATGGTCTGACGCAGGCTTTTTTAGTCGTCTCAAAAAATGTTACCAACGTTAGCAGTTAATAATGAATAATATATTATGATGCAGGTAGGTTTTGAAACGGCAAAGATACTGTGTGTGTGTGGGTAGTGATAAAACTAAGGCATCCGAAGTTGCAGTCGATGATTGGCACTAATAAGTTATTTATTTTAAAAGAAATGCAATATTTCGATTCACAATATGCGAGGCTTTTTCATATGGAAGTATAAATACATGATGAATCTTCTCGCTTCTTAAATTGTAAATATCAAAACGGTTCAGTATTTAACTGAGCATATCTGTGTCCTTTTTCCACCATTTCACCTCTGCGTCACATCAACATCAACCTCTACTCATTTTGCATTACACAATCCCTTTTGTGTGTATTATGTACCAAGTTAAGTTGCTAAATAGATTGGATTGTTTGTTTGTGTGTTTGCAATGGCCTTAAAACGGACATAGAAAAAATACGTTTGTTTTCCTTGTCTCCTCATCTCCTTATTCCGAGAAATTGTTAAAGAGGGAAAATGAGCAGATTGATTTTATTTGTTGACCGCATGGCATTTCTGCAAATTGTTTTGCTTGCCAGTTGCCAGACTGGTTAGTGCCTGACTAAACAATGGAGATGTTGATTCTGTTTTCCTAGGCTTGTAATAGCTTATTTTATTTGACCAAATGTTTATCCGACTTCTCTGTTTTGTTATTTGTTTTGTTAAGTAAATGTAACACTGCACAACATGAATCTGATTGCCTGACTGACGTAAGTTCTAGCGTAGGTTGGTTGATATTACAATAAATGATGGAAATAATTCAGGATTACTAAATCTGACATTGGAATACCTGTGCAGATGAAAAGAATAAGGTACCTGCAAATAAGAAGTGAGTATAACTGGCCCAGTTAAACTGGGTGGTGCCTGAAACTTCTGAAACGATTTAAAAGTAAGATTACAAAAGGACGAACACATAGTCGTCCAGCACTAAGTTCATTTTGCGTTTGGGCGAGCCAAGAACTCAAAATATAATTGCGTACGTAGATAAATGTATTATTCAACAAGATTAGAAAACTTTCTTTTCGAATATTCGGAGAAGGCTTCACAACTGGATGAAACAAGAAAAACGTAAATGGCCAAAATAAGCGCTTACACACATTGAAAAACTTTTTTGAAATTATAAACAGTTCAAATGTTGATACAAGATGCAACTACTTGATTTGACTTGACCACCATAAAGTAACATTGAAATAACAAAAGTACAGCATTGATACAGGTATGTAGTGAGGATTAACTGTGAAGCTTTGATGATTCATAGAAGGTAAACTTATCAGTTTGCTTTATTATAAAATTGATATTTTGAAGTATTTTTTATGCTGGATGTTGTTGCTCTCAATAGAGCAATCAACCATTGTAAACAATGTATTTGTTGTCAGTGGTATGAATATTTCCTCGCCGATATCAGTTAGAATCAGTAGACTTTAACTTTAGAAAGGTAACAGGTAGTGTACTTTTGTCTTGGATTATACCGACTTTAGATAAGTCACTCTTGCGTTAAATCTATCCAGTTTCCCCCAATCCTAGTCCTAGCTAGGACTCCTAGGTCCGCTTGAACAGCATATTGGTAGTGCAAAACTGCAAACACTCAGTCTCCTCCATCAGACCGTTGAGTTAATGGGATGTAAAAGTAGTGAATCATATGACAGGCGTAATAGTTTCAGCTTCTCCCTTTCAAAACACGAGACATTTGAATTTGTGGTACCCCACTTCTATGTACTTCCTTTCTACATAAAAGTAGAAAGTTTGGAATGTAATAGATCTAAGTTCGTGATAACTATATACTTTCCTTGCTACTGCCAAAACTAAATACAGGTATCTCATAATAAATTTCTATTGTGCTGAACACGGTAACATTTTTGTAAGCATCTTACAACAAATGGAAAGACTGAGTGGACCTGAATAAAGTTGGGAGAGATATGAATGTGAAAGAAGAGTAAGTAAAAAATTTCCGGAATATGATGAAAGATAAAGTTAGCTGAGTGGGTGTATTAGTGAAAGTAGTCCAAGCGACGACAGTACATTCTATACTTCTACTTACTGCAGCATAGACATCTTCATCTTCGTAAAGAAAGTTGTTAGTTGTAGATGCGAAGTCAGCAGCTTTTTTATAAATGACTACATATTTCTATTATCTCTTCCTACTTTTGTTATCATCACCGTCAGAAGTTAAAGAATAAAGTTTACGTGGGAATGAGACAAATGCAGTATAGTTATTTTTCAATGACACAAGTTGTTTCATTTACGCTCAGCGTTTTGCTAGGTGCATAGAATTTTTCATAAGCAGCATGAACAAAACAATAGTAACATGGGTTATTTTGCGTTTTGTCATAAACATATTCTTCATAAATTTATTTAGCATTAAATGAAGCCATATTGGCAAAGAAAAACAACAATTCGCAAAATATAAATACAATGACACAAAGTTACGTCATATTGCTGTTTGAAACATATTTATCTCCTATTTTTGTAAATGAAAAGCGGGTGTTATTTTGTTGACTGTAGACAAGGTTTTTAATATTTGCATTTGACTGAGGATTCACTAGTCTTCCACTACTTTCTTCGACAATTATAGCATAAATACAAAGGATATATATCTCTTTTCATTTTCCTTCGAGCTCACCAAAAGAATAACTCTTCTTTCACCTCAGTAAATAATAGATAACTTGACGTCGACACAACACAATGTAATGAAAATAGATTGTAAATTTGTAAATTGCTTTATTTTCGAAACGGAGTAAGTGTAAAAGGGGACGCTTTTTGAATACAATGCAATATGTTTAGTAACTTCAGCATATCTATGTATACTCAATATAATAACAATACACCTTCAATAGCGGAAAGATACTATTCTGATTCTGAGTCATAAACTTATTGTTAGTTTCGGCGCTGCATGTTTTACTTTGGAAAGAAGGGAATTCAGGCAGAAGAAAGTATATACATGTATGTAAGTATGTATGTACTTTCCAACTGTGAATGGTAGTTTTCTACCCATTTAATGGTAAATCAATTGTTGAATAATAGTTAATGATCATGCGCTTTAGGAGTTTTTTCCTTTAGGAAATTTTAACATTTGACTTTGATGATGCGCTCTTATGTTACTATTATAATGAGGAAGTTGTTCAACTACAGGCATGACGGGAATGAATATAAATTATACTATTCATAACAGTTCAAAGAAATTAAAAATAAAAGTCGTGTTTAAATTATGCATTTCATTTTAAGACATTTGACGTTTGACATTCAGGGCAAAAGTGATATGGCAGAGAGAAATGTCAAATTCCTGGTAACGTACAGGAATCAATCAATTGTGGGAAACGAAAGTTAATTGTTATTTTAACTGTTTATAATCGGAATCGATCAACAGCAGTGGTTGCCACGCTAAACCTGGTGCAGCAAGCCCAATTCAGTGTCGAGTAGAAAAGTACAATGGATAATCTACATTATCATGAGCTTCCCTTTACTTAGAATTACTTACTTAGTAATTTCATTTGGTACATCCCGTGACTAGTCAGGATTTATTGTTATTGTCGGTCGAAACTTGGAACTTTCGAAATTCGGTTCGATGCATGCAATGCAAACACGATCAGCTTTCAAATATTGTACAATACATTACAACCGCAACGAAAACACTGCACTACATCTAATATGTATGAGCAATGTGGAAATGTTACTGTTACATTACACGTTATGTGCTGCGGATTTTCTTCTTTTTTGCTTTGGGTTGGGTAGGATAAGGAAAGGTAGCAGTAGATATGCAATATACTTTCTACCTTTCTTGTTGAATTCATGCAGGTTTTATACTTATTTCGGTCTAATTTTGCGCTTTGTGTAATTGTCACTCGCTTTTCTTTTTGGTGCATTCTTCCTGTGCGACATTTTGCAGCATAAAAATATGCAATATTGGTGACGTAGCGTGTGCATAAGGAAAGGAAATACAAAACTGAAAAGTAGGAAATAATAGCAAATAGTCGCCGAGACGTTAGACGACTAAGATTGGGATATTCAAATGCTGGAATTGTTACATAAAAAGCTTTCAACTCTTTAGTATCTAATATTGATATGAATAAAAATAAATCAGTTTTACGTTTATAGAGAGCTGCAGACGTGTCACCAATTCATGGATACGGATAGATTTCTGTATTGACAGTGACGTACTTCTTGACGTACTTCTGTTTTTTTCTTTCAAAAGAAGCATATGTGATTGGACATCTTTTAATTTTATCTTTTGCACAATTTTTTGTATTACCAGTGTCGATATCAGTAACTCGCATCAACAATTGAACTGAATAATAGGGCTAAAAATTATCCGGGTACGCGATTCAATCTCATTCTCATGCGTTTTAGATTGTTACTTCACGTTTGTTGGCATTAATAAGTTTAAGAAAAGTTGTCAGAATTAAATGGCCCATCCAATCCAATAATCTGGAGTTCTGAAAATATAAAATGAGTGCAAATGGAATTTCCCTTACACATTACTATGTAGATTGAAGAGAGAGTTTGCCGATTTGTAATGCGGGAAATTTCCTCCCTTTACTGATTGCGAACCAATGCGAATTTAACGGTGAACTGGAATAGAATGGCCATAAATCTGCATTAAAGTAACTTTATTTATATGGGGGATGTGTTCACTGCCGGGTGATTAAGCTTACCCAAAACTCCAGTACCAGAAAAGAGGAAATCGATTTCAATGAATAGACACGAACCTACTATAATTCAAATTGTTTTTTAGTTATATCTCTTTTCAGTAAAATAAAAGCCAATGGACGGGGGAAGTGAATAATACTTAACTTGTGACATATTTTATTGGTCACTTACATAATAAAGGATTTTTGTTCCAGCATGCATTCATGCATTCTAAAGTTGTTTAGTCCTTGCTTTTTACCTTTCCAGTAGATTTTGGCTATAGCATGCGGAAGGACGAAGAAAGGTGGGAGTGAACACATCAGATTTCGACTTAAAGCAGAAATGAGAGGAGGGAATAATAAAATCTTACATGGTCACACAATTACACGACAGTTAAAGACTGTAATGAGGAAAACGCATCAGCGCTGCTTAAAATCATCATCTACTTTATGTACGTGTGTCATTTTTGGCAGAAAGAAGTTGTAGATTTGAGTTTGGTTAAGTCATTCAAACATTTCAATAATATTCTTTAATGCTTTCCACCCAACTCATCTCTTCAACTTTACAACGAGAACTGTTTGACCAGGGTACTGCTCTACTCATGTACACACTGTACACAGCCCTGATGCGCTACATGAAAATAAAAACCTGCCATCATCAGTACAATTTTTGTGAATGATTTTTTGGCAAATGATCTTGAACGAACTGCAACCTTGCGGAAAATTCTTGTACGTATAGAAAATAGTATTTAAGAGTGGTTGGCTCTACAAAGTGGACATCTTGGGTCAATCATGGCCACGTAACTGCTGCATATTTTTTCGTGTGTAGGATTTTTATTATGACAAGTGGGCCTACGTGCACGGGTGCGTATCAATAAA
This sequence comes from Cyphoderus albinus, assembly GCA_021029165.1. NCBI lineage: Eukaryota > Metazoa > Arthropoda > Collembola > Entomobryomorpha > Paronellidae > Cyphoderus > Cyphoderus albinus. The sequence continues at coordinate 43,005 of VYYJ01000269.1, read as the reverse complement.
ATATTTGGTTTTACGTACACATTCACTTAAATCGTTGGCTTTAAGTAGAAGCAGAACGTAGGTATTTTGATTTCCCATCTCATTCGAGATTTTGGGGACTAACCAAAGAGTACGCTTGGGTGTTCTCTTAATAATCACAACAACTGCAGAGGTTTGAACGAAAATGATTCAGCTGAATTAAGCAGACGAGTTCTGTACAAATGTAACAGGACTGGGGTTGACCAATAGCTAAATGACTGTGGATCAAACAACTATGCCTGCTGAATTGTTGTGGACTTCTAAACAATGTTTTAATTCAGCTCCAATTCAAGACTCTCCTACACACAACGTCAATCCGTGTGGTGAAACGTTTCATTCAAACATGTATTGTAGTCAATCTTTGTTTTCACGATGTTCGTTTATTTTACTTGAGTATTATTTTTTGGAGCTGCTGAAGAGTTATAATAAAAGAGCATATGTCTGATCATTTGATCATGGCTAACAATTTGAATTTTAGTCTTGTCAAGCCTTGATGAAAGGCTAGTATGGCAGGTACTGACTGAGGTACGGTACGGGTAGGGCCATATTCACAAAAAGCATTTCGTAAGTAATAATGTAAGCAACCAAATTTTAAATGAGTAGGTGGATTCGCATTATTGTCTCCTAATAATTAGCTTTACTGAACAAAAAAAAAAACGATTTTGATCTTTGGAGAAGGGGAAAGCTGCAGGTACCTAATTTGAACAGCATATTTTTTTATATTCATATAATTCTATAAATTTCTTATAGCTAATCCTAATGGTCAATCAATAATGTAATCTGAACCATACATTCTTGCGTTGTTGTAAGAGGCTTTTGCAGATGTAATGTAATGGAGCAGATAATAGAGAGGTGTACTATTTTATTATTCATTGCCAGTTCACTCACTTGATTTCCCCCTCAGATGTCCTCAGGCGGTATTTGAATGGCTTAACTGGTGCAATGTAATGGGTAGTGGTAATGAACGAATACCTAAAAGAGCTTCCTACAATTGACCGTGATGATGATGAGGATGACGATTGACGACCAAAATTTTTGAGAAGGCAAAATTGTGAACATCGTCGGTTATGAAGTTTGAGTATATGTACATATGCATTGTAGGTTTTTTGTTACTTTAAACAGTAATTTCATTCTGAATGTGGTAAAGACGTTCACAATTTCTTTTTTCAGTTACACAGGTAGTGTTATCCGACAACTCTGGTAGGTATTAAAAACCTACACAGAAGTGTTACGCTTCTCCTTGTATGTTACTTTTTACTTGTTTTGCTCTTGGAGGAGATGAGAACAGTGTGAGTAGTTATAATATGATATGATCGTGCCTAAGTTGCTGGGAAATATACATGCATTTTACTCTGCCATTCTCCCAAAAGATCTTACAACATTAGAGGCGAAGCAACGCAGCAAAAAATATACTGAAATGCTTAAACAATGAAATGCTCTACTCAAAAGAGGTGGATGTTGAATGACTAGTTTTCAGTCGGTTTGCCTAGCTCTGCTAACATCAATGCATGATGACTACTTTTTCCCACACAGAACCAGCAGAATTTGCCCAGACAGAGGACTTTGTGCTGTTTATTATTTTTGGTTAGAGAATTGAATGATGCGATGAGGTACATAAAACTCACAATAGTAATGGAATGTCAGACCGTGAAAAGGTTGTGTGACGAGAAGCCTCTAAGGCTTTGAAATATTGTTGCTTGTTCGATTCCTCTCTCTCTCGCTCTTGTGCTCATGGTATAACCCGTTCATAGTATGATGACTCCACATCCACCAGAAAGAAGGGGACGCGCAGGTAACAATATTAATATTGTGTATTTACCTGTAGTTTGATTAAAGTTTGGTTTCAGTTGTAAGTAACAATGCAGATGAAAATTTCATCTGAAATAGTATATGGACGGTTGCAACAAAGTTTTGCTGTTTGTCTACAGTGTTAGTGTTATGATGTCAATGATTGTGTTATGAGATGAGATACCAGCTATGAGCTGTGGGTTTTGGAATTGTGTTGGGCTTTGAACAGCTTTCTTGAGTTCTATTTGGTCGTCTACGTCATAATAATCATGTTATGGTGTCGGTGATAATGACAATGTTTAGGACTATGTATTAATGTAATAAGCAAGATAGTCTTTGTGTTTGACTAGAAATGGGCAAAAGGTAAGAAATAAGGAGCTGTTTTGTTGTGCAGTTGGCAATGGTAGGGCAGATCTTCATCCATGTAAAGCGAATTATGCTGTTATTTTAAAATTTCATCTCGAGGAAAAAATGGTGTGTAGCTAATGCTAATCGTAAAGCAAGAATAAGGGTTGATGTGTACCAGGTATATATTTTCACAGGTTGAAGGTATTTTTGTAGATTGACTCATGTTGGGTTTCCTCCGTCTCAAATATTATTCTAAATGCATCTCTGTACATATAGCTCAGACATATGTATAAAGATATGTGTTGTGCAGGTATATTGTACGTAGTAGAAACCAGATTCGTCATAAGGTTTAAATTTGTACGCTGTCATATATGTATCTGTTGCGTGAAAGACTATTATAACGTATAATATAACATATTATGTTGTATTGTTGCCTGAAAATATCAGGAGAGAGAAAGGATGGGGAGAAGATAGCATTGTTGACTCTGGGAGTTCAGTTTCACTCCTGCTCTTGGCACAAGTATTGAGACCGGACAAACCAAGATATTATGTAGTTTTAAAAATACTTTTGTTGTGTTTTCCAAATGTAGGGAGCACTTTGACAGCCGCATTGTTCCCTTGCATTTTTGTGTTTCATACATTGATTTAACTCAACTGGGTGCAGAGATCGGGAAAGACTTGAGAAATTCCCCTCAGGGATTAATCCAATTTTCTTACAAAAACAAAGGAAAATATTTCGGATTCAAAAAAGAAGAAGAACTAATTATTATCTAATATACAGTGATTGTTATGTGCAAATAAAGCTTTTTACACATTGGCTTATGAAACCATACAGAACAATTCAGATTCAGTTTAGGAAATGTTTGAAACGCTAAACTGACTATTGGAAATCTACGCCTTTCGTAGAAACATACTATTTCATGAATTTTGGTTTACTTAAAATCAATCGACGAACAATAGTGGTGGCAAGCAGTGTATGTGTTATATCAAGTACTTTTCACCACAGATGTTGCACAACCGACAAGATCTATTGTCAACTGCGAAAGGATTTCATGAGCCTGAGTTGCTCAATACGACCGAAAAGGTCGACGTTAGGAGTAATGAAGGAGATTGAAACGGTTTATCAAGTTAGATTAGACTCCTTTAGCGGTTCTACTATTAACACAGCTTGGAGCAAGTTAGTTTTTATAAAATAGCAAAATAGTAGTGCGAGGCGGTGTTGATGATGACGGTGATACAGTGTAGTGTTGCTACGTGGTAGATGTGAAAGTCCCATTACCCAATGTCGTTGTCGCTCTCTCTTCAGCCGCTCGGTTCTTGTAAAATAGCGTCTGTACTCGGCACTAATTGAAGAAAAGATGCTGAATGTTCACCTAGAAGGAAGAAATCGCGACAGACAACTAGAGAGTTGCCACTTTCCATTCCATCTGTCCTGTCTCTCTTTTTGTCTTCATTATATTTTTCAGAGCACATCTGCGCTGAAACTGCAAAGAAATAATATAAAATACATAGGGTTGCGGAATATGTAGCTTTTATTGTAATCTAATACCTCAAGCTACGTGGGAATAGGTATTGAATAATGAATACGCAGTGAGCAAAGTACTGACTGGGATCTTTACTCACACGAAATTCCGATCTATTAAACGAAAATATTACAGCATTGATATTTGAAAAGACGGTGTATTTCATTATGTTTAATCTGAAATTCATAAATGTTCGCAATCTTTCTCGTTACTTCAGCCTCTCCTATTGAAAGATCACTTTGTTGGAAGAGTTTCGTAGAATTTAAAAGTGAACTAAAGATCTAATCTACTAAAGAACACTTTGAGAGAAAATTATTCCCTGACTGATTAAAGTAAATGAAAAATGCTTGAAAATGCAAAATTAGCCTAGTTTTGCATGTTTAGTTTATTTACTTCCTTATCAACCAGTAGGTATTAATGTGAATCTCATTAATGAATGAGTTTTACAGAATACAATATTTTATATGGGCTAATCGACTTTGCATACTTTTTTTCTAATAACGCAATTGATATTTCACAATGCATAACGATATAATATATAAATACGTGATTTCCGTTTTTAATGTTGCATGCAAAGCTGAGAGTTGAGAGCACAAAAGTAGGGCAGCTAAGGCTTTATACACAGACAAACGCAAATATACGGTTTTATCATTCATGGTAGGTTTACAAATAAGGTTGTAATTCAAAATAAGTTGAAAATTATATTTGTATATTTACTCAGCAGATATGGGGAATATCTAAGGAAGTTCAAAGTCAGTTGCTGGTGTAGATGCTACGGCTTTGCTACGAAACAATCATCTTTTACTACTAGTTAAAATTTTATATTCATGGTAGTTTAAATTCATGTGGTAGGAATGATCACTGGTTTGAAGTTTGAACATTTATCTTATATTCATATTCTAAAATTTTGTGTTAAGCCACTCCACGGTGTTTCGGATTATTGTTATTTTTTGAAACACAAAATCGAGTAAAGAGAATCAGTAAGGTTGAGTTGAGTCATTTATTTCTACTCTCTTGTCGAAAGTAGAGGTTCAATAAATGAGGAGTTGGTTTCTGATTAGTTACCAACTTAACAATCATAGCTGACCTCTAACTATCAAGTTGAAAACAAGGAAATGCACACGAATACGACAATTACCTAACGGTTATGTCAAATTATCAGTATTCAAGAGTGTGACATCTGCAGAAGTAATATGCAGATGTATTGACTTAAAACCAACCTAATAAGAATAACGTGAACTATTACCAATTTACATTGCTCATGATGTGTCGTGGAGCTGTTCATGTAATGTAATAGTGTATGGTATCTATTGCTCCATCCTACAGTTGTCAATAAGCAATTAAGAACTCCAGAGCTAGCTGCTTCAAACTTCAAAAACAGTCCAGTGTTTGTGAATGAAAAGAGATGATCAGGATTTATGATTGAAACTTGTCCATTTGTCTAGTAGCAGAGATGCTGCTGCTGCTGCAGTAGTTGCAGTATTTTAATGTTTGTTTATATGCAAATAAATTAAAAGTTGAAGCAGAGGCAGTAAACAATTTGCTACAACTTCTTTTACATGCAAATGCAATGATATTTAATACTGCTTAGATGGGGCTTCAATTTTTTGCTCCACGGCTTGCTCATAAGATTATCTCGGCAATGATATTTAATACACTTGTTTTCGAAAGCTCTACTTGCGAATTGCCTACATAAAGGTACAATCATTAAAAAGGCCTGTCACTACTGTCAGCTTAGCACTACCAGCATTGCCGATGATTTTCGTGAGACCCAGAATAAAAGAACTACATAGTCAAAGTTATACGCAACACGACGGCTCGTAGCCTTAAATTGTGCACGAAAGTACAATAGTAGCTTGGAGTGTTGCAAATTGTATGCAGCTTGTTCCCATAATAATATCATTTTGTAGGTAGCTTTGTATTATGGCGACGGAACAACTTATACGCGGTATACACGCTTCGTGCTCGTAAAGAACCGCTGGTTGTATGTTTTGTCACTACAATTACAATAAACTCTTCTCGCATTATAGTTTCATTTCTTTACTTTTACAATTCAACTTCACTCAACCACACAGTCAGACTTACTTTAATACAATCAGTCAAGTCAGTTAGCGTTTCAGTTTGATCGTCAGTTGGTGTGCTTTAGTACGTGGTACTCACTCAAACTGAACGGCGACGGTGCTTTAGTCCCTCTGTGCCATGGGCTACTTTTATATAGTATTTGCTAAGAAATTTGTTACGTCCACTTTTATATCAGTAAATTTAGAAAGCCTTTTAATGCAGTTTACATCTGCTGTTATGTTCGAAAAATAGCAAAACTCACCAACAACTCCGACTGAACATAATCAAATCCTACGTCAATTTTATTTTCAACTATATTATTTTTCCTGTGAATGAAACCTTCATTGAAAGTGTTGCTGCACGGTTGCCATTCAAAAATGGAGGAAGGGAACTTCCTCGTTTTGATACGTTTAAGTAATTTCGTACATTAAATTAGTTGTACTCAATCTGTGTTTCCTTTGTGCTCTCCTCAATTTTGCACTCATTGAAAGCGATTGCAATTGGTGACAGCAGGTAACAAAGGATCAATCATTATTTTTACTGTGACATCCGCGAGTTGTTGTTCCACAGTGCTATTCTGTCGGTTTGCCTCTGAAATTTGTGCCTTCACACTTTTTGTAAAAGGGAGGTGCTCTTCTGCATTCTGCATCGCACATTTCTATGTTAAGCAAATACGCGAAATATGTATTCTAATTTATGTATATTGTGAGGAACGAAATAAATGAATTGGTGAATTTAATCACTTCAAACCGTTATTGTAAGAGGTACATTGTTGCGGGTATTTCTTTTTTCGTGCTGGTGTCAGTCTGAAATCAATATAAACAGTTTACGAAATTGCAGGACCTGCAAATACATTTTTGCCTCTGACCCTTGTCAATTTTTTAAGATTTCATTGTGGGAAGCGGAAAATCTAACCCATTACGAATTCGAGTTAGTAAAATGTAGCATGATTACTCGATCACACTACTAGGAAACAGCGACGACTCCACTTTCACAATCGCCGTCATCATCAACAAAAGTTAACTTCGACAATTTATTACTTTCAGCCGCCGATCTGTTTTATCATCGTTTAAACAGTTAACGACCAAAGATAAGATAAAAATGGATCGAAGTGAAACGAAAATGGGCCATTTGCACTCGGAATAATATGCAGCAGCGTCATAATAATCAGATGTCATCATCAAGAACGAAGGAAAAGAGTTGGGGATTATATCATCTCTTTGTTGGTTATGATTGTGTAAAAATCTGTACTACGTACTCTTTATGTCTCCTTTATGTGAATGGAGGCAGCTGATAATTAACGTTTTAGTAGTAATATATAGTTTAAAATTAGCCAGAAAATTATTGTGTACGTGCGCTAACTTTTTACAATTTAGGAAATCTCATTTCGCAAACATTCGAACGTGTAGTTTTAGTGGAAAGCAAAAAAGCAATGCACTGTGAAATAGGTCGAAAAATTTACAGAGAAATAGATAAGTCACGAAAATAGCATTCAGTGATGGTGCTAAAATTCGTGGGGGAGGATTCTACCAAAAAGAGACTAAAGTCAATTAAGTTACATAGTGTTCACTGAATTCTTTCAAGAAGTGTCTATATGCAATTTTGAGTTTATATGTATGTATGTAAACCAAAACTGCGGGAGTTTGTGGAAACTCTGTCGATGTTCTAGTTAGATTTCTCGGTTCGAGTATTTAAAACTACTCATAAAATTGTTTCCCCCATAACTATACGCAATGGCTTTAAAATCAGCAGAAGGTGGATGGGTGCAACATCACGTGGTGACTAACCCTCCACCAATAACCACCACGTCATTTAGTCCCTCCGCCGCCACAGCCAATAGCAATAGCAATGCTGCAACTTTTAGTGCAGCTGCTGCTGCTGGATTTCGTCCACCCAATCCAGTTACCTCTACTTTCACTCCATCTCAAAAGTCATGGGTAAGTTTTTTTTTTGGAAATGCAAACCTGGTTTATGTATCGCAGGTAGAAGAAAGCAAGACCACATTTCACTTTTTCTTGGAAATGTTTCTCTTCTTCACTACACGGTACAAACAAACCTTATTAATTCTACCAGCTACAAAAGGAGGTTTAAGGCCAAATTACTGTTGTTTCCGTTTCCGACTTGTCGACAGTCTAATGGGAAAAGCTCCCAATAATAGAAGTTTTCTGACTCTTTTATTGTAATCTAAGCCCGTTGTCACTTCTGAATGAAGCACAAGTACTTTCACGCACTGGTAGAAGTTTCATAAAATAAATATGGGAAAAGAGAAAAAGGAAGTAGTTGTGCTTAATTGGGTCATGAAATTCCAGGTCGGAATGGAATCCAGATCGACACTATAATTAGTATTTTGTACGTCACGGTCGTATTAAATTTACCTATCCCGACTGACGTTTATTGCAAATTGCGAAAAAGTTTTGCACGCTAGCATATTCAGTTGTAAATGTATATGTAGGTATTTTAACTGCGCTTGTGTAATTCATGAGAACTCTCCACATCAATGACACTACCATTCGATAGAGTGAGTTTTCTAACTTCTACAGTGAGAATTTAACTGACATTGTGGAGTAAGAAACATGTAAGAAAGGGAGATCATGTGATGTATTAGTTTGTGTCTTGGTCGGGTCGAGTTTTAACCTGCTTCAAACGGCATTCTACGCTGCTGGATCGTGGTTGCGGTTTCTGGTTAAGTGGTGCTCAGATAATACTAATGTTCAGAAAATAATGTGCACGTTGAACTTCGCTTTCTTTGGTTTTTGACAAGTAGAAAGCAGAATAAATTTTAATGCTGACAATAAACAGGAACGAAAAAGCATTGACGCGTTTTTATTCTCGGTTTCCAAATGCTTTTTGTGCACTAAAAGTTTCTCCCATGTCCTAATGTTCATCTTGTTTTTCTCTTTTACATCATGCGCTATGTACAATTTTGGTGGTTTTTGTCTTCCGTCTATGCTTTAAGGCACGAACCACTCTTTCGAAAGAGATCCACTGTGGTTTCAGCTTGCTTGCTTGTCTCTCCCACTTCAATCACTTTCCCAAATTCCTTTGGACCTGAGGAGAATCGGAGTTAGTATTGGGACTGGTAGTAATTTATCCTAAGTACTCCAACCCAGCCTCACTTTCTATTAAATTTTCTTATCATGGATGCCTATACTGATTTTTATTGAATTGATATTAAATATTAACCATACAGACAGATTAATTTGGACCCCCAGGTAGGGAAGCTCTTAAGTAGAAAGCTACGTTGATCATAGTAAAATTGGTATCCCATTCGCAAATTTTTACTTGCATCAGCTGAATTCGCATCATCCGTAGTGGTTGACGCATAATGGTTTCCAAAAATTAGGGCAAATAAAACTATATTTATAACTTTATACCAAAGTTGATACATGTATTCAGTGATAAGTTTGTAGTAAAGTAAACCATTCAAGTTCGGGAAAATGATCAGCCGCCACATTTGGATTGATATAAGTTCCCTTTCAATTTGTGGAATCGATGACGCACACAGCCCAACACTCAAAGTTCACATGTCATCTTCTCATTTATTTATTGTCTGTACATTAATGAATAAGCTCCATTTTCTTGTTAAGCAAAGCTCAGTTAACCAACCGCGGAGCTTAATATTAGTAATTCATTAATTCTCTTGTATTTTTTAATGAAAAGTGGTTTCATATTTATGTATGCGTTTGATTTGAGCTTTGAGCTACATGGTTATTTGATACGAAGGCTAACAAAATAATTGACAGATTCATAGTTTTTTCATTAGTTCTGGTAATCTATAAACTTCAACCGAGTTTTGAATTGACAAATTAACATCCTTCTTGTCAACTGTGAGGAGAAGTCAATAATGAATGAGCCTCTAAAATTAAACTCAAATACTCTTTTGTTACCTTTGATGTGCCTATTGTTAATTTGGAGCTTAGTGTTTAGTCACAGTCTGCGCCGCGCAGACACTAGATGATTTGTTAATCGTAGTATTGATACATAAGGAGTAACGGAGTAAGGACCAACCGCTGCTTTGCACACATACAATCATTCTCATTTCCCAGTGAATAAAATGGCTCAGCCGTGATTTTTCATGAATTAAATAGTGGAGCTATTGGTGTTAGTTATGGGTCATTAACAAGTAGTTCAGTGCAGTCACCTATTTCGTTTTTGTTTAAAACTGTCGCTAGAACTAGATTGTTCAGTTTCAGATCACAAGTCAAAATCACTTACATCAGTGAGCTTTCTTTGCCTAGATGTAGGACGTAGATTTACTTAAAATTTGGATCCATCTGCACTATTGTCTTTTTTAAATTCTTATTCAGATCAAATGCATTGTACTTTAGTGGCCAACCTTATGCAAAGCAGGAGGATGAGTAATCAGAATATAATTTTCACAGGTACCAAACTGCCAAACGTTTGAACATAAGAATCTGCAAACTCTTCTGACGGATAACAGTTCATTTTTTTGGCAAATGCTTGTCATTCGTAATGGTAGTAACAACAATGATGGATGGATAATAATTGTATTGCAGTTTGAATTTGTTAATTCGCTACTGTTGTGGTTTTCTTCATGTTATTGTGGTTTTAACCACTATTCTTTACACAAGAAAACGATGACGTCGATCCCGTTAGTCGTTCAACAAGTCTACCTTTAGATTGGTAAAGAAACGAGAGACCGTCAGTACGAGTAAACCATCAGAGTTATACATACATATACCTAAAATGAGTGTATTTGCAACATAACACCTTTGATGTTTGAGGAGAAATACTGAATAGAATGTAATGTAACTTACATTATGTAAGTTCATGTGTTACATTGGCAAATATGGTAAGGGGGAAGGAAGGAAATCTGACATTATTAATCAGATGGATTCGGTTTTCTTATTGATGTCCGGAATGCAAATAGGATATAAATATGTTGTATATTTGTCAACGTAAGCAAGAAATAATTTTTTGAATTTTATTTTTAATATGGGTTCAGGGAACTTTTTGTTGGCCATTAAATCTTATTGAAAAGTTCGGTAACGGACATAATATGTTTAAACGTCGAACAAATTGCTTAATGACTTTGTTTCATTACTTGAGTGTTGCTAGCTTGAAAATGTTGGCGCTCCTATATTTTTAACACATTGAGGTATTTTTTATTTCAGCTAAGGTTCACTTTGATACCGCTTTTTGCGAATATTGAAATTTGAAGGACCCTTTACTTTTAACGGGCTTCTTCAACAAAATATCAGAAAATGAATAGAAACCTTGTGTCATAAATACCTTGCATACAAGCAACTGAAACAAGGTTCTACGAGTAAATAATGATCTGCCTGGGCTTTTGTTTGCTCACAACTTTTGCATTTACCACACTTCTACCTCCAATTCAAAGTTTAAAAGAATAAAAATGTTTTACTGGTGGTTTATTTGTACTTGGATGTGCTTTTATATTTAAAAAATGCGTGTATGTATTTAAGCATTACGCTTGCGTGCTAGAACTTGGCACGAACTAGACTTTATTGGATTCAGTTGAAAGTGTGTCGAAAGGTAAAATGGCGATTTCCTCTGTGTTTACATTGAAAGAAGATTTCATGGCCTCGGGATTTGCAATGCCAAGAAAACAAACGTTCGTAGTCGTAATATTCAAACATTTTAAACTGTCAGGCAATGAACAGTTGTGACGAAAGCGTACTCACGTGTAAAGAAATCACTTTAATAGTCGGTTATGTTCAGTGACTAAGATTTGAAAGAAGGAAGTCTCATGGTTAGGCAGATTCTTAATATTTATAATCGTAAATGTAAAGAGGGACGAATGAATAATGATGATAATGATTTTGATAACTCATGCTTTTTTTCTTAATGCTCATATCACTAATTTGTTTTCCTTGTGTGTACACAATTTATTAAGTGTGTGTTTTTATTGTTACAGATTGGAGGTGACACCAGTACAGCGTCCAGTCGCAATGTCTCTTCCTCGAGGAGTCGGGCGTCCGAAGAGCCTCACATCGGAAAATACCGACTTCTCAAAACTATCGGCAAGGGAAACTTTGCCAAAGTCAAACTAGCAAAGCATCTTCCTACTGGAAAAGAGGTAAGGAAAGCATCTATTCCCGATTCTCATTAAAGCCGGCAGCATTGATGCATATTATGATTGATTTGAACAATGAATGACTATAGAAAACTAAGGTACCAAGCAGATCCAAAACTGCTACCTCGTTAATACTGACTGTAATCAGCGAAGCGATAGAGATCGCAAAGCAATATACATCAAAGTAAAGATTCAAAGAAACCATTGAAATCCATGGCGCGATTTAATTAAAATTCGAGGCTTCTTAAGGGCGGCATTATTTTCATCTACAATACACTTCCCTCAATCTCTTCAAATCCGATGTATGTAATGACTCTTACGTTTTAATCAATCCCAATTCTGAATTATTAGGCTGAAAAAAAAAACTTCCGCCTTTTCATTTTTAAAAGAGTGTTTCTAAAAGCCACCGTGTAAAATGCGGAAACATTTGCAATCTAAAAGTTATAAGAAAAATTGCATTACATGAATAGGCTGTGTTTTGTGTAATAGTAGACTTACTACTGTTGAATGATTTCCTTAGGAAACCCTAAGTAGCCAATGTGGGATAAATCATTTTCTTTACTTCATTGGTAAACACTGTCCTGAGTAAGTAAGAAGGTTTGCCTACCGCTGATATGTTTTACATTTGTTGAGTCAGTGAGGTAAAATTGGCATTGATTAATCATGATAAAATTTATGCGAAAGGTTTATTTAAATAGTTGCATTGCGTATCATCATAGACGTAGACGATACTGCTTCTATCTTGACGAAGAGATGATGAAGAAAATAACGATTGCATTGTGGTTGGTTGTGTGCAGTTGTTTTACTGAAGTTCACTCACCTTTTCTTTGCAGACGTGCATTTTACTTTGTACCGTTTTAATACAAGAAACTGTAGTGTTATTTCATGCATGTGAACATGTGCTTACGGCATACAAGAAAACAAGAGCAAAACTGCAGAGTAATAAGCAACAGCAACTGAAAATGGTGGGTGTAGTATGTACACGTAAACTTGAGATGTTGATTACGTTAGTTCACTTCAATTGTTATTCGCTTCATTCTTAGTTTCTGAGAGTAGTGGCTGATCATTGAAATATTATGCAGTACACGAAGGAGATGCGATGCAAAATACAGCTTCACGTCAGGCATTGTACAAGATATCACAATTTCATCTAGAATGCAATGGATAATGGCTTGTTGAGTGAGTTGAGTAATAACACCTACAATTGGTTGTTTTTTTTCTCTTGCTTACTTCACAAAATTCATGAAGCGTTGCTGGCTACAGCGAAAATTAGTTTCGTTCATCGTTTGAGTAAAATGTGAGAGGGTGGGGGAAGATACCCAAATATTCACGTCAAACGCAGTAGCGGGATATTAACTACATTGCACTGTTTAGGACTAATAAATGTATGATTATCTAAGAACGGGTAACTTCTTTGCTTTCATTTTGAACAATGTAAAAGGAAGATTTTTTTATAAAGACCTTTTAAAATATGAATATATTTTCTGGTTCTTTCCATCCTCTGAGTAAAGTTCATTTTAAGGGACATGAGCCAATGGTGTGAACACAATGAGTTTACTACAATAATAAGTTTTAGTCAAGATGAAATGATGAAATAACCTAGTCACTACACTAGGCTGACTAGGCCAACATTTTTATGCTAGTATTTTGGTAAACTGATTTTTGATGTTTGATTGTTAACAGGTGGCAATTAAGATAATCGACAAAACTCAGTTGAATCCGGGTAGTTTGCAAAAATTATTTCGCGAGGTTAGGATAATGAAAATGTTGGATCATCCAAATATAGGTAAGTAATATTGAGCGTTAATGAATGGTTAGAATCAGAAAACATTTTATTTCAAGAGTCTTAAATTGGTTTTATTTGTTGTTTGCGCAGTTAAATTATTTCAAGTAATAGAGACCGAAAAAACGCTGTACCTTGTAATGGAATATGCAAGTGGGGGTGAAGTATTCGACTATCTTGTACTACATGGAAGAATGAAAGAGAAAGAAGCACGAGCAAAGTTTCGACAGGTACAATCTGTCAATAAAAGCCTGACTACAAATAAATGTTACTTTTAGGGTGTGAACCTTGAGGAATAATTTATGAATTAAATTGTTCCACGTAGATTGTTTCTGCGGTTCAGTATTGTCACCAAAAGAAGATCATTCATCGGGATTTGAAGGCAGAGAACTTGCTCTTAGATAGTGAAATGAACATCAAAATAGCAGATTTCGGTTTTAGCAATGAATTTACTCCGGGAAACAAGCTCGACACCTTTTGTGGCAGGTACTACTACTATGTTTCGTTATAATTATAACTGTAGTGTGCGTCTGTAGACTCAATACAATTTAATCTAATCTTTTTTCTTCTCTTTGACCTATTTCAGTCCGCCCTATGCAGGTACTATTACTATGTTTTATCATAATTATAACTAGTGTGCGTCCGCAGACTTAATTAAATTTAATCAATACAAATTAATATAACCACCTTCTTTTCTTTGTTCATACAAAAGCTCCGGAGCTTTTCCAAGGAAAGAAATACGATGGTCCGGAAGTTGATGTTTGGTCATTAGGCGTGATTTTATACACACTAGTCAGCGGGTCGTTGCCTTTTGATGGAACGACGCTCAGGGAGTTGAGGGAGCGGGTTCTCCGAGGAAAATACCGTATCCCTTTCTACATGTCCACCGACTGCGAGAATCTTCTTAAAAAGTTTTTGGTTCTAAATCCTGCAAAACGAGCGTCACTAGAGGTATCAGGCTGAAAATTCACAAATGTCCGTGGTGCATACTCATTAAAAGGTGGAGTGTAAAGACTAAAATTGTTATTTGCAGACAATAATGAAAGATAAGTGGATGAATATGGGCTATGAAGACGACGAATTAAAACCGTATATCGAACCCGAACCCGAATACAACGATCTCAGAAGGATAGGTAAGCTCGTTTCTCCTGTTGTACGTTAATGTAGAAGACAATCCTTCTTAGCTGAAGGGTCGGACGACAAAATTAATGATAATCAACAATTTACGTAACAGTAATCCTCACACGTCAATGACAGTATAACAGCATAAAACGAATTATTGCCATTTTGGTGGTGGGGTGATATGTTGCTTACTACTTTACACTGTTCTCACTCATCATTATATTGATGAAACGGACAAGTTTTACACGACCAAACAACACAAAGTGTCTTTGGTGTTTACATCTGATTTTTTGTATGTGTGTGATTGAATTTGTTGTATACCTAATTGATCCGAATTAATTTTTTATGTGACACATGTTCCATGTTACGTTACGATCTCGGGCTCCACACAAAAGAGTTAAGCATAGGTAAATATACAAATTGGTCTCATAATAGTATTGATCTATCTACTCTTTACTTACCTATATTTGCTCATCTATATCCGAGTTCTTTATAACGTTTGACCTTATTCCGAATTTTCTCTCTTTATCATTGGCTTACTTCTATATAGGTTCTCTTTGTTTTATGTATCGATTTAGCTGACAATCAAATATAATTAGCTTGAATTTTTCTAGAAAGACAAAACTTTCTGCTTCATTGTACGCTCCTCTTTATTCTTGCATCATCGAAAGAATAAGAAAGCAACGGTTTTATTAATTTCAGTGGAGAGTAGAGTCTCCCATTTCCCTTTTTCCAAACATCTTTCAGTTTTAATCATCTACTAATAATAACTCGGCTCTAGCTCATGCAGTTGTTAACCATAATAATAAATGACTCATAAGTAAACTGATACAAATTTTTCTGTAGTGTACTAAACCAAATCCTTTTAGCTTCTTTAGACTGACCGGGAGAGACGTAATGCTATTAAATTAGCCAAATTTCGGCAGAAATAATCATTTTAGTTAGACCTAACATGCAATTAATGGCGATGGGCCAGCTAATTTAGTAACAGCTCATTTCCTAGATCTTAAGTAATACTAAACAATTACTACTATATACAATAAGTGCATGAAACGATTTTATTCCTCAAGATTGATTCTGACTGAATTGAATGATTAAAATTGATATGACCCACTATTTATAATATAAAATTAAATCAGTATTCAAGCCCGCAGTTATTTATTTTTTACTCCTATTATGTTATAAACCTTATTTTTCCGAGCATGTTGTTGTGTGACGTTGACACGAAAAGTGTGTGATTTTCTTTTGTCCTTTTTTATTCTATATTATATCGAGTTTTAAAGCGCTTTTACATGATGGCAATGAATGTATACAGTATATGACTGATCAACGTCAACCCTTTTATTTTCTTGTAGAAATTCTTACTGGGATGGGATACAATAAAGGTAAACGAGCATATACAATACAGGTTCAATACAATAATTTTGAATAGTAGAACACGAAGTAATTTTACAATGATTTCTGCAGAAAATTTCTTTTGGGGTATTGTTTATTTGAATGCAGAAAAAGCAGACAGCAGTGTAGTAAAAAAAATCGGTCTTAGTAGCTTTGAACTTTTGAAGGTTGAAGTGTCACGTTCCAACAATTGTCAATTAATTCAGGGATTGATTGTTGATTGATTGATTGATTCAGGAATTGATTGTTCCTGGGATCGTACGTTTCACCTTTCAACAACATTTATTTATTTCATGTATTATTATTGAGTATTCTACTATCATTATTATTAAAAAAATGTATATCATATGCTTTTATTATTTTGTACCTACATGTCCTTTATATTCACGATTTATTATCATATTTTTACAGCGGACATTGAAGAAAGTCTGAAAACCCAAAAATATGATGATATCTTTGCAACGTATTTACTTCTTGGAAGAAGGTCTTCCGATGTGAGTCCAAAATTAACACAAAAACAAAACAAGCGAGAACGAAAAAGACTGCCTGAAATGGCGTGTCAAAAACGTTTGAAAGACATGTTGTATCCATTCATATTTTTATCAGTATTGTCTTCCTCTAATTAGCTTTGTGTTGATGACATTCGCAACTAAATTCTCTTTTTTTATTATTTTGCATGGGAAAAAATAAATAGTTGGAAAGTGATGGCTCGAGATCAGGAAGTTCACTGTCCTTGAGGAATATAGTAGGGCCTGTTCCAGGAGGAGGACCGCCAGTCACACCTGGAGGTACGAGCAATGCCCAATCCCCATCTCATAGAGGTGTTCACCGTTCCACATCGGCCACCAACTCGAAGCCCTCCAGAAGATCCTCTTCGGGTGGGGAAAGTTTGCGTGAGTCCGTCGCTTCTCATGCGGCTGGTGCGCGGGTTTACTTTACTACACCTTCTCTCTCTCTCTTCTACTCTACTCTCTACTTTTCTTTTCTTTTCAAGAAAGCATCTTTTTATTTCGTGGTTACAACTTGCTGTCCTTTTTTTGTACTTGAATCTTCCTTCCTTCTGAGTTTTAATGGACGATTAGGAGAAAGATGAAGCAGAGCATTTTTTTCGTTTCTCTGTCTTTTTCCATTTTTGTGAAAATGCAGTATAATATCCAGAAATATATTTTACAATTTACCCAAGAGTACGCCCATGAAGAAGTCCTTTTGTTATTCCTCATATCGCATATCCCTCGAGAGTGACTAGGAAAAGGCCTTATCTCTGTTTTTGACGATGCGTTCTCTTGTGCAACTTTGCTTTCACGTTTTCCCCCACCTTTTACGTGCACACCAACTTTCTCTACTTCTCCTATTGCTCGACTTGTGATCATGCTCTTCTGCATCATCATCATCATGTCGAATTTGTTGTTTTGAACATCACAATGTTCATTCCTTGCTTTTCTGCTCCTATCTCGATGATCCTCGTCCCGTGTTTATTCCTGAACAAAAGTGTCCTGGTTTTATACTACCTTCTGCTCTTTCCAAATGCAATAGACTCCAAAGTACCCTTTTCTCCATAGCTCCTTACATTCCCTTTTCTCTTTCAATTCCGGTCTTCCAGGAGGATAGAGAGGGATAAAGTTGTAAAAGAGAAGTGGAATACATAATAATAGCAATAATTTAAAAATGCTCTCTCTCTCTCTCTTTCCTTTCTCCTTGAGTGTGATGGTGTTGTCTGTGCACACAGCGACACTGGAAGCACGTAACAAACTACAGAAAATACACACTAACTTTTTACTACTCTTTCATTTACTTCTTCACCTTGTGCACATTTACACTTTCACTTCTCTTGTGTAGCGACTGTTACCGTTACCGTTTTTCAAAACAAAGAAAGTAAAATGTTCCACAATACGGATCAAGTCAGAGATATGGTTTTCATTGCTGGTGGTACGGTGGGAGTGGAGGAGGAGGGAAGCATTCATTATATGGATATGTGTTATTTTTTATATTCTTTTCATTTTCCGCTTGGGGGCTTTGGTAGCTTTACGCTGACACATGAAAAATAAAATCTGGAAAAAGTCTTGTATAGCTTTCTCTGGTGTGGTCGTGTTTGGTGGCCGTGTGTTTTGTACAAAACATGAAATGCAATATTAATAAGCAACAAAGGACAAAAAGGCATCTATCTCGTTGTCTGATGGAACGGGAGGGACATCTTCCCTTAAATATATTGCATTGCATGAAGTGCAAATGTGTCTTGACATGATTCGGGAGCTCTCTATGTTGTTATATTATATCACACGTATTCTATATTGGGGATGTGGGAATGGTTAAATTAAATAAGCATGAGATAGTAATTGTCTGAAAAATAAATATATATTACCTGCCGTCTTGAGAAAGCGGCAGTGATAACGGGGAAATCAAAGCAATAATTTTTCTTTATTTTTCTTCTGCCTTCTGGAATAAAGGACAAGGAGGGAATGCCGCCACGTCGAATCATAATCATGCCATCACACCAACCAACAACTTTAAACGGCAAAATACTGTAGATTCTGCAACAATCAAAGAGAATACGGCACGTATCAGTGCGGCGTCAGCTGGAGCAGGTGGAGCCGGAGGAAGCACAACGAGTAGTAGTAGGCCTGCATCGGCTGCCGTTAAGACTGTAAACACACCTGTTCTGGACGTTTCAGGTAGATTGGCATAGCATAAAATTATTTGTGTATTCCTATATTCTCGTCAAATGTCACGCTTCGTAAAAGTGTGAAGGACTTTTTCATGGATGTTCATTATTATTCCAATTTTGTTCCGAAAAATAGGCCCTGCCAACAGCCCTAAACCTCGAGGAATTACTAAGTCAAATACGATGACGGGAAACCGACCAGGTAACAAAAATGAGCAAAACCTTGTGTTGTGCAAACTTTTCTCAGTCAAATAACTCGTGTAATAGCATTTTGGACTTTTTGGGATTGATTTGATTTGATTTGAAGCTTACAGTTTATTTCTCACGAATGTAATCCTTGTTCTCTCACATGAAACTTACATGGACATTTTTTGATTAAATCGTTATCTATTTTTTTTAGTTCCTGTGGGAGGCTCTGTCGGGCGGCGAAGCACAATCGGCTATGAAGCGAAGGCGTCATCCAACGAGAAAACTAACACAGTGGGAGAGCCTACTCCAAGGTATGTTGAGGAAACCGAACCAGACAAAACATTTTTATTCTTTGCCCCAAGTTAAGCGGATTGTGGTTCTCTCTCTCTGTTCTTCCTCTTCTAAATCTTCTCGCGGAATTGTGGGAGGGGAAATACATTCCAATGCTCTTTTATGCTACATTTGCTTTTACATTTCTCAATACATGTTTCAGTGTCTGTTTTAACACATTGTTTTATTATGTTGTGTTACTTGTCTGAAAAGCAATGTACTTTATGTCATGTGTATGTGCATGTGCCATAATGTAAGTTCAGAAGTAATTTTATGTCTACCTCTGTAATTCATACGACCTACGATTATGTGTTCCCCTGTAATATAATTTCATTGTACATAAGACTATTATTTTCCTCCCTTTGATACACACTCCATACCATGCATTTGAAATGCATAACCATGATCATTTTTACAAACACTTTTATTATTGCTTTATTTGTTGGACACTTTACATTTCAAAAGAAGAAAGTATTTTTAGAAGACTGACGTGCAATTTAATTTTGAGGAGATCCAACCTTGTCTTTATGATTCATGAAAATGGTGCTTTTTCTCTCTTTATGTAAATGAATGTTGTGTACGTACACACAGTGGTGCTTTGTTGACCGTGGGGGAGGGTAACCGCAAGGGTCACACGAAGAGTGCATCAATTTCCGCTGCAGGCACTCGGCATTCTGACTTGCCTCCGCTTGATACTAATATCGATTCGGCCCTTAGATCAAGGTATGTCTGTCTTTCGAACAACAAAAATGAACTGCCAAGTCTTGGTTTGACTTTTCGCCTTCTTCTGACTTTTTTCCTTGACGTTCGTTTGTAGTAATATGCAGTACGCTGGGGAGTGGGTTGCTGATCTGACGGACACTTTTGTGTGCTGTTTTTCTAATATTACTGTTTTTGCGCTTTGTTGCAGTGTTCTGTAAATTTAAATGTTGGTTGAAAACGGATGCATTTGTTAGAAGAATTCTTGTTTTGTTTTGTAGAGCTGACTCACTGGAAGGCATTTTGTAAACTAAATGTTGCCTTTCTTTCTCTTTTCTTGTAGCACGAATAAGACAAATGTAATGACAACTTCAGTCGCAACGAACAGAACTTCGTTTCCCCGGAATGTGCCCAGTCGATCGACATTTCATAGTGGGCAAAATCGGTAAGTTTTCCTTTATATTGAATTTCTTTCGTTTTAAACGTACTTTCGGGTGTTACATTTCTCATCCTCAAACAATGATGTTTTTAAATGTTTTTCATTAGGCCGCGGAACCACGCCGCAAATGCTTACACGGCTTTAACTACACAGGACACATCAGCAATTAATCAAGCAGCACGATCCTCCTTCTTCTCCAAGTTGTCCTCTCGTTTCTCCAAGAGGCCAATGGAGACTCCCACCCTAAACACGACGACGACGACGACTAAGACGACTGGGTAAGCCTCCCCTCCTTCTTTTATTCATAAGGTACGACCCATGTATTTCCTTTCAAGGTTTTAACAGACAAACAAGCGAAACACTGTTTTTGGGGGGCCCTCTTATCGTTAAGTTTACTGTGGTTGTCGTTTGTATCTTAAATTAATCCTCCTGTTTTCTCTCTCCTTACATTGGTCATTGTCTTGAGTGTGAGTGAAAGCTGGGCGCTGTGAGACTAACGTTTTGCCAGTTGCCACTTCTATTTAACTGCTGCAAGTGAAACACCGTTTTTAAAATAGTTGATTGAATGCAATGCTAGAGTTCTCTTGACCTCTGCCTGTGATTGATGATAATTCATGTGGGATTAGTTTACAAAATTACATATCCTGCCTATGGTTGATTGACTAGAGAAGGGTAATGTCAATGTTATTAATTTTCTTACAACTCCCTTCGTGTTATGTTTTAAAAAAAGGTGTTAACTTTTCTTTGTGTGTATGGTTTTGTGTTTGTGGACTCTTTTCCCTTTTAAACATGGTGAAAATGTTCCCTGGTTTTTTTACTTTTTAACTCTTTATTGGAGAACTGTTTTTTCGTTTTTATTTCTATTAATAACTAACATGGGATCAAACCTGTTTTACGATAACATACATAAAATATTTCCAGAAAATTTTTGATATTGCTGCTTTGTACATAGGCTTGATTTTGTTGCAGGAACAACTCAACAAACGACGAACATGTAAAGCCCAGATCACTTCGATTTACATTTAGTATGAAGACCACATCGGCCAGAGATCCAAACGGTAAGAATAAATCCTTAATCTAGCTCTACTATAAAACACGAATACGTAATAATAGTATTTTATTCTTGTCTTTACAGAAATTATGGCAGAGATTCGAAAGGTAAATATAAATATGAATGCGTATTTTGAATTGATTTACATAGTGGCTATATAAAAGATTTTGCTGTAAGCTCGTGCTCACGTAAACAGATATTTTATATGTACTGACTGTTTCTTTCATGCCCCTGCTGGTCCCAGGTCCTGGACGCCAACAATTGTGATTATGAGCAACGTGAGAAATTCCTTCTTTTGTGTGTTCACGGTGATCCGAACACTGACAGTCTGGTGCAATGGGAGATCGAAGTATGTAAACTACCTCGCCTTTCTCTCAATGGCGTTCGTTTCAAGCGAATTTCCGGCACTTCTATTGGATTCAAGAATATCGCGTCCAAAATCGCCAACGAGCTCAAGCTATAATCAAGTTTAGGATTAGGAAACCAATAATCAACAAATCAAATCCTGTTAAATGTTATGAATGACAGACATGAAAAATTAAATACCAATTCAGTCGTGTAAAAGTAATGTTTGAATACGCAAGAAGCTCCGGTGATTGCCCTTGTCAGTGCTTCGATGTTGTTATTATTATATTGTTGTAAAATTATACAATAATATCAAATGTAACACTGTCAGCAGTAAATAAGTGGAAAACGGGAAAATGTGAAGAGAAAGTCTCAGCATCAACTTCATCTTCTTCAAAATCATTATTGGAAGAAAGTGCAGTTTTGCTGTTGTGGTTAATGTGAATGCCTATAAATTTCGTCACAGAAAACCTTCGCTTCCTCCTGCTGCATCAAACTTAGATTTTATAATGATAAAAGTAAAGTTTTTGGTTAATAATCAAGAAAAATCTTACGATTAGTAGTACTTCTTTGTGATCCATCAACCAATATACCAAATATTAAATTAGCTCGTGAGCCTTGAATGACCTGGAGGCGTCTGTGTAGAGGGAATTAATCAACAAAACACTACGCTTCAATTTTATTACTACTCTACACTCCGTCTTATTCGGGTCATCTCACGGATTTATCACCTTTCCTAAAACTTGCTCTTTTACGTA
Source organism: Cyphoderus albinus (assembly GCA_021029165.1). Taxonomy (NCBI): domain Eukaryota; kingdom Metazoa; phylum Arthropoda; class Collembola; order Entomobryomorpha; family Paronellidae; genus Cyphoderus; species Cyphoderus albinus. The sequence goes on along the minus strand of VYYJ01000269.1, from coordinate 20,439 downwards.
AGGTCCACCATGTTTTCTCTCAGCTCCCCTACCCCCTCTCCTCCAGTCCAACCTCTTAGCCTTCTGCTCAGAATGAGTTCAGATTTTGTATTATTACTACTAAATATTATTACTGCCTCTCAATCACCCAACGTGAAAGTGAACACAAATTCTTAGAAGAAAGATGAACAAAACCAAATCCCAAGAATCGTATACCTACCTACTACCATAAAAAATAACTGTTAAAATCTGGAAAAAACGTGATCCACAATTTTCTAGCTGTTATCGATTATACTTGTAATAATTAATGCTATAGTAAGTAAACATTGTAATATTGATTACGACGATGAGGATATCTGTAATAATCATTATGTAGATGTTGTACTTACTATACTTGCTATGAGCTGACGCTATACGTAATTATTATTGTACTATTACGATAATATGCTGTTCAACGATAATATGCTGTTCAACAATAATGTCCTTCTCGGTGAAGGAAATACCATTTTTCTCATTTTAAATATACTGTTTTTCTCCTTTTTGAAAAAGATAATTGTAAAAATGGACGAATATAAAATAATATGATGCTATCTTGTATCTGAATAATAATTAATTATTATCACTATTATTACTCTCCTATGTACTTAATATATACATACTGTGTCAACAATCAATCAATCAATTATAAGTAAACGGACGAAAAAAAAACAAACGCTACAATAAGAAAAAAGATTTGATATGATGGTACGATTATTTAAATATGAAAATAGCGATAAGATTTTTTCTTAAAACCTTGTAAGAGCATTTGTTGAGAACACTATCAAAATCTGTGAAACCATGTTTGTCATCTCATCTTCATCGTCATCTTTTTAAATATTTCTCAAAAAAAAAAACATTATTGATGATATTTCTCTCGCTGCAGTCCCTTTACATCTACGGGCATTATTTGTATAAAACAAACTGTTCACTCAGTTATCTATCGCATCTATGAAAAATGTTTCGCTTTCACCCGGTTTATATTTTACCCGTAAATACGAAATTTTTCCGATTTAGCTCGACATAAGGTGGTTGGTGGTGAAATATAAATTATTGTTAGCAATTGTTATTAAATTATTATTGTCATTATTTATTACTGTAAAATGCTTCAATGGGCAGAAAACTTATGTATTCTCTCCAACGGACAAAAATGTCTAGTTTTCGGGAAGACAAAATAATTTTTAAACAATAGTGCTGCGACAAGGGCAAAACTCGGACTGACTTAAGTGTATAAATTCCCTAAGATTTAACAAACCAACAAATAAAACACCAAATCACCAGAAGCAAGGAGTTGGATGTAGATGCAAAACCAACTTCGAAACAAATGGATTTACTAATTACTATTATACTATTATTATTATTGTCATTAATTATTATTAAATTAATTATTCATAATATTATTATCCTATGATTATCCTTACGCTAAGTTTGTTTTGAGTTGCATGATCTGTAGATATAAATAGTAGGCAAGTACCATAAAATATGACATGAAACTGTTCTTAACTGAAGGAATTACAAAAGAACAATGTGTTTAAGGAGAAAGTGCGTGCATCTTACTTTCACTGGTTTCAATACACCAAAAGCACATAATTCTGATCGGGTTTGTGAATGATGAAAACATTCATTTACTACTATTAGTATGATTACTATTATTAATTATGATTGTATTTACGTATTCTTATTACATTATTATTCTTATTATTATTACATGAACTAGATTATTATGCTAAAAACTGTGCTGCTGCTGATTATGATGATTTACTGATCGATAAACAATACAATGTTAAATTTTTCTTGCATAAAACATGAAGAAGAGAGACAAATGTAATCTGTTTGATTAATTGACTGATTGAATGATGATGATAAATTACGTTGTAATAGTGAAATACATCCTTATTAATTAATAATATTATTATGATATAACGTACGTACGTGAAAACAAGTAAAATGCTAGTGACAAAGTGAGTTCCAAACAAGATTTTCGTGTCATTTTCTTTAGGCGATTGCAATTGCATTGAAATTCTTTTAGAGGCATTAATGAATCGAACCATCAACATACACATTGTATAATACCATCGAACAATATTGTCATTCTTCTTATTTCATTCGAATGGAAAACAGGCAGTACGTCCATCCGCCATAGAGGAGTGTTGAAGCGATGTTGAACTTGTATAATTCGAACAGGATTAAAGATCGATCTTGCGACCGATCGTTAGCACTCTGGTGGGTTTTTGCTGCGATTTCTGTTAACAAATCTTTGTAATACGAATACGAAGTAGTCTGTTCATTTGCATTTACTCAAATAAATGCTATTAAAGCATAACAAATATGTAATGGTTTCTTGGAAGAAAAACAGTGGAACAAGCCCAGACAAGGTCTTTTTGGTAATGCATACAAAGCATAATCAATTGTACTTTTAATGACTAACTAACCCAAGGGAATGAAATCACCAAAAAACAGCTACGTACATAACGTACAAGTTCAATCCCCAATATGAGCTCATACGAAAAGTATTCAGAAGCCTATTAAAAAGGCTTTTATTCTCGTCCTACATCCTGTTGATAATGAAATATAAAACGTGTTACGTGTCACTTTTATCATATCATATCGCATAGCGGCCAGCAGCCTCCTTCAATTCCTCTGATAAGGACCAACTCCAAAGCAGAATACTATTGCTGTTGTGGTAGAATAAGAAATCATTTTTTACGATTATTACTCTTGTTTAGTACTCATGTGCAGCTGGGACTCTTAAGAAAATGTCGTTTGAAATGGTCGTGACATAGCCGTAGCATCAAGTGATCACCCAACATAATTTAAACACTTTGTACTTATTACATAGCATTTCGTTTAACATTTTTCTAACAAGAATTATCTTGAGAGACAACTCTTGGTAATTCAAAGCATAACTTCCAATTTTAATTGAAACAAAACCTACAAGAACATTTCAACAGCCATGGAATTGGATCAAGTTTCGAAAGGTAAAAATCATTCTCACTTCAGTGTAGTCAGATTTTTAAACGCTTTATATTTCTTAACTGATTCTTGTGAACATATACCGACACTTCAAAAAATGAGTAAGCGAGAGGCCAACTTTCTAAAAATAGTTTGCAATTATTTTATATCGAAGACTTATTTCTTTTCCAAACAACTTCCATGCATATTTCATCATATCACGGCAAATCTCATTTCTTTCTGTTTCGATTGTTTAGTCTATTCATTATTTTCTTTTCAAACTGTCAATAGTCCAGGCAAATAGCAAAACCTACACACTCATTAAAGCTGCACACATGAAGCACGGAAACCATCAAGCATCGCAATTGCATTTCCCATGTAAAAATTCATGCACATATAACCCGTTCTCATGGAGACGTGTTCCAAACAAACCGTGAAATCGACATGAAATCAATCCCGAATCTCGGTCTGGCTACATAGTTTACCCTCCAATGCCACAATGTCTATTGTTATCTTATGGTACAAAAGGCTATAAAGACATTTCACAGGTAAAATCACTGATCAGCTACATAAAATCGTGTCATGTTATAATTTTACTGAAAAATGTTGCGTGGCATCATTCTTATTTTAAAGCAAGTGAAACATCAAAGTGTGATTGAATGAATTCCGCTAACTCGTTAGCCACATTCTCTCGCGTGGTACTAACAATTATCACGAGAATCAGAGAATGGGAAACTGTTTGAGATTAGGAATTTCTCGGGTAGGTTTGGCGTGGTCAAAGTGGAGAATGGCTGCAAGTAAGTTTTTTCATAAAATTACAAGAAATTCATATATAAACGTATACGTTAAATTTACATTTAATTAACCGTCTATGCTTTGGGTTTCAAGAGTACAAAAAGAAAAACGTGTCCATTATTATACTGGGCATGCAAGCCGTGGGAAAGTCTACAATTGCTTTGAGATTGTACAAATGTAAATCTTTTACTTTTATTAATTCAAGATTAACAAATAAAAATTGTACATGATGAAGTTCATTTGTTAAATACTTAATGATTGTATACATATGACATAATAATATTTTTCTTACAGTTAAGCGAACACTTCCAGACACAAATTACGTTCAAACAAAAGGGTTTAACACGTATACAGTGAAAAAAAGGAAAACAACAGTGAACATTTATGACCTTGGCGGTCATCCTTCCATTCAGGAGCTTTGGGATCACTATTATTCTGATGTAAAACATTAAAATTGTCATGAGTTATAATTTAAAAAATTTGCTAGTGTATAAAACAAAATATATGAAGCCAAATAAAATAAAAATGCTATGCAGGCACATGGTGTCATCTTTGTTGTTGATACCAGTCAACGGGATACAGTACCTGAAGCTGGACAATTACTTGCCAAAGTATTAAATGATAATAGGATAAGAGGAAAGCCAGTTTTACTGTAAGTGAAAGTTCAAAAGTTGAATTCGCCTTTTTATTTGCCACAAGAATGGCAACATAAGAATATTTGCTCGTTCCATTTTTAGATTAGCAAATAAAGTGGATCTGGATGGAATCTCCGAAAACGAATTAGATGCGATGCTAAATTTGCAGCAGTTAGTAAACTCAGTACGTTGCCTTACAAGACTCGATGTGTCATGTGCAATAGATTTAAAAAATGATGCAGGAATATTTGAGGGATTCAAGTATGTATCAATATATCAAATATAGACAATCGTTAAATATGAAGTAGAGTTTATTCAAATCCAATTATTCACCTTTTATCCAGATGGTTGGTTTCCCACATCGAATCCAATTATTTGGATTTGAACACCCGAGTTCTTTCAGACACTCTAGAAGAGAAGAACCGAGAGAAAGCAAGGCGTGAAGCAGTTAAAGCTGAGCGTCTTCAAGAGACATTGGGCTCAGAAAGCGTCCAGTGCAATGGGACTTCACCGTTACATTGTGCTGTAACATCGCTGAGGACCCCCACTCCAACACTTCGTGGTATACTTTCTAAACCTGGCAGTGCAACTTCGAAGAAAAGTAAAACTAGTAGAGTGTACCAAGCGGAGGGTTCTCCGTCTTTTTCTCATGCAAGTGCTAACATAAATACTCCCACGTCCGGGCACTCGATGTCACCAGCCCACCAATCACAATCAGCGGCGTCCTCAGCAGCTTCACGCATTTCCGTTAAACGGGCATCTGATGAGCCGAAGCCCTTAATGAAGGTTAAATCACCACCAAGCAAAGTTCCTCCTGCTTTGCTGCCTCCAATTTGTGGTTCTACACCTTTATTTGTTGACCAGCCAATGAAATTGCCAAGACTGAAGTCCCCAAAGTCTAAACCTGAAGTTTTAAACCGCATTGAAGATCACGATGAAGAAGCCAATTTGGGTGGAAGGGGAATTCTTAGAAATAATTATCTACCTGCTACCAATAATGCTAACACCGGCAACGGTCCAACGAGTGCAAATGATCAGCAAAATCTTGACGAAAAGGGATTTAGATTTCGACGCATTTCCGCAGCCAGGAGACTTTCTCCGGAAGGAGCAGACTCTGATGATGGAATTGTTAACTATGCATATGAGCCGACAGAAGACCTAAGCTCCGATTCGACTCCTGTTGGGGTTCGAAGACATAATTTTGACGACACCGAATTACTTAATTCAGAGGTTTGTAATGCAATAATGTTTGTCAAATCAAGGATTTCTCTTTTTAGACTCATATGAGCTCTTTCAATTTATGTATTTTTATATTTAGTTGCATAATAAGGAGATTTTGATGGTAACAACTTTGGCGGAAGTGCACAAGGAATATTTCAAAGATAGAAAAGGTTCAACCTCAACTCATGACTCGGTGTCTTTATCGATGGCTTCCATGATTTCCGAAGGAACTACTGATGTAATAGACAATGCACAAAATTCACACCCGAAACAAATGGCGCCTTCTCATCAAGTAGATGAAAAGTCAAGCGATTTACCCATAACAGCTAGGAAACCTTCATTGAAAGGTTACTAGTCTAAAACAGGAAGTCATTTCAAACAAATACAATAAGGATTTTTATACAAATATTTTTAATCAATTGTCAATTTTAGGCAAGTCGAAAAAACGGTTCAACATGAAAAACAAGAACAAAACTGCTCCGCTCGATCCATCACAATCTGATCATTCAAGTATTCCATCATCCGCCCCTGGAACTCCGACAACTGACAATGGACAGAAAATTTCTAAATTGGCGAAAGAAAATACGCAAAACGACATTCCTGCGGGATTACCCAAACAGCAGCGACAAAATAATAGCAATCAATGCAGTAGAAATGCCAGTGCTTCACCTAAAGCAAGTGCATCAGGAGGAAACGGGCCTTTCACCGTGTCAAACGCGTGGAACCGAAATACGGGAGAGTTTATAGAAATGAATGTGGTAAATGAAACTCAAGGTGGTGTGAATGGACAAAGTGCAGGACAAACTGATCGCTTTTAATGTGCTTAACAATTAGTGGAAAATAGTCTGATCAATCATGGATTGAGGACATTACAAGGTTTATACAATTGCAAGATAATTTTAATGTAATAGAATTGTACTAGTTTTAAAACTTCTTTATGGCTTTTTCATATATTTTTGCAAGTTTTTCAAACCTTAACGTTAACGTTCCCTTCAAATAAAGGACATTTTAAGATTTTAACTTGTTACAATCACCTTTCACATGGGTTCAAATTGTTAGCATAAACCACTTTCTCATCCCAACCTAATTAAAGTGAACTGGCCAGCGCATGCTTTCAAAAAGACACCTGTCTCACGGAGGGTAAATCCTCGGGACAAATATCTTTTCTCTCTATTTGTAAAACATTCAATCATTGTGTATTTAATTGTAAGTCACAGTACTTACAATCTTCAATACATCAATGAAGGGCCTACTGCGAGTGCGTTGGTTTGTTAAAATCTACGAATGTTGGTGGCTTCAGGGTTGCAAAAATCAGATCGAAAGAAAAACTAAGTTTTGCAGCTCATTTTCACGGTCATATACATTCATAACATCACAAAATGCCAAGAGCTACAGCACAGGTAATTTTCTGCAACCGTATACAGGTGTCAGTGACGCTCGACGCTCAAGACTATGTGTGTGGGATGTGGAACTTGTGGGAGACTGGAAGAGAAAAGTGCCTTCTATGAATAATCAATCTGAACGTTGGCGTTTTGTTGTTTGCAGTTGCAGAAAAGAAACTTTTCACTCCAGGGCCATTATGCGTTAGTCGAACGGTGAAAGCAGCACTAGCCCGGGACATGGGTTCCCGAGACACGGAATTCATAAAAATAATTAAAAAGCTTCGCAATACTTTGGTGGACATTGCAAGTAAGAATATCAATTCACCTATTTAAAATATTTAAGAGTAGAGAAAGGCATGACAGAAACTGATGGACGGCTCCAAACCAATAATTGTTAGACTTACCCCGCGAAGAATTCACTGCGGTTCTTATGCAAGGCAGCGGTACTTTCGCCGTAGAGTCTGTGCTCCAGTCAACGTCGGATCGAGAGAGAAAAGTATGAATTCTTTATTCTGCCATATATGTAGTTTACCAAATGAAAATGATATGAGTGCAAAAATTATTAATAAAGGTTCTCATTGTTGCAAATGGAGCGTATGGGAGAAGGATGAAAACGATCTGTGACAAAGCCAACATTCCAAACGAACTTCTCGCTTTTGATGAGATTGAGGCTGTGAACGTTAACAAAGTTATGGAGTTGCTAGAGACATCGGAAGGGACGTTTTCATCTGTGGCTGTCGTACACTGCGAAACAACCAGCGGCATTGTTAATCCCATTGAAGAGCTCGGCTCTCAAATAAAAAGCAAATATTCGTCACTGACGTACATTGTGGATGCAATGAGCAGCTTTGCAGGGATTGAGGCAGATTATTCATCTGTCGATTTTCTCATTAGTTCAGCAAATAAGTGCCTTCAGGGCATTCCTGGATTTGCGTTTGCGGTTTGTAAAATTGCCAAACTGAAAAATTGCGGAGGTATGTAAAACGTATTTTCTAGGTAGAATGCTTGTTTTTCCTATATATTGTCATTTCATGGTATTCGTTGTGGTTTTGTGGTATATTTGCATTGGAAATCAGGACTCGCCTCATCATTGGCATTAGATCTTTATGACCAGTGGAAAGGCTTGGAGAACTCTGGTCAGTTTCGCTTTACCCCGCCAACTCATGCAATTCTCGGATTGCGACAAGCTTGCATTGAGTTGGCAACTGAAGGTGGCGTGTCTGGCAGGGCGAAAAGGTTTTTCTTTCTATAATAAATTTAGTAATCTGACCAAATTAGCCACTAACTATAACTACAAAGAAATCATTGCAACATTCTTGTCGTTCCTATTTAATTGCCTCTGTAGATACGCGGAAAATTGCGAAATTATTCAGAGTGGAATGGCTAAACGTGGTTTTAAGCAGCTTGCAACAAAAGAAAATGGGTCAGGTCATATTATCACAAGTTTTTACTATCCGTCCCACCCTAACTTCAACTTTGAAGAATTTTATCAGCAACTGAGTGACTTGGGTCAGCTAATATACCCTGGAAAAGTAACAAATGCTGACTGTTTTCGCATCGGACACATCGGACATTTAGACAGTCACGACATGAACCATTTGTTGTTATGTATTGATAAGGTTCTGGAGTCAATGAACATTTCCCGCCCAGTTAGTTAAAGAGGAGAAATGATATAAAATAAATTGTTTGGTGTTGTGTTTATTACTCTAGAGAAACGAGGTAGTTATAATAATGAGTATTGACATTAGTGTCAGTGGTGTCACACTTTTCTAAAATTACGCTGTGGCTGATGACGGTAGCATCCCATTTCTTTTATTTCCGTTGCTAATTACAGTTGGTGGAGACGAGGTAACGTTTGTTGCATGGGCTGTCTTTGGTTTCTGAATATGCTTCTCATAGTAATTTTCCAAGTCGCACAAACCGCGAAGCACAAGTTCCTCTTGGAAGGGTTTCCCAATAATTTGAACATTAATGGGAAGGCTGATGGAAGTTGGAAGGACATTCTTCACCATTTCCAAAAAACTGTCATTTTCCGTGTTGCTTTTCTCAATCAATTTCCCTGTTTCTGTACCAAATCTCACCACTCCGGCTGGCATATCCAAAACGTTCCACACGAACGTGTAAATTACAGACACTAAAAACAATGTGCTCATTAATTGACCCAAATACCCATTCACGCTTTAAAGCACAATTTTCAAGTACAATGAACTCACTTGCAAATAAATTGGCTACTCGTTCTTCAATACTGGGAAATGGCATAACTGGCCCTAACAGCAAATCAATCCCTTCTGACTCCATTCGAGCTAATACGTTGCTCCTAACTTCCTTCAAATGGTTAATACATTCCGTGAACTGATTCACTTTTTGGTAATCTAGTCCAATTTGTAGCAACTCTTTCATTCGCGTCGAGTGCATGGGAAGACTCTTAATAGAAAATATCCAAGCGAGGAGCTTTCTCACCCAGACCGGGGTGACTGCGTGTCCTACAACTTCACTTCCTGATTTGCTCAATGGTTCCCATTCAAATTCTTTCAGCAAATTTTTTCCAAGATCACACCAATACAAACCAAACGCACATCTGCTTAAATCAAACGTGTCAGGAAGACTAAACTCGACCAACTCATAGTTTAAACCTTCCAATGCCAACTTTGCCTTTAAAACAGTTTCTGGCGTGTCACCAAACGCAGGGAAAATTGGTAAACTGGTATAGTATCCGACTTTCAATGGTTTCACAGTTGTAAAGAGCTACAGCAAGTATAAAATAAAAGGCAATTAAACGTTCACGCAGGAACTATTTATGAGTATGAGTTCAGCATACATATGTTTCCTTGAATTTATTCTCACCAATTCATTCCAGGGAAGGGGAACCACGGTTCTGTCGAATTTGTTTTGTATACTGTCTTCCGTGAAATACCTGTACATCCTTACTTGAGATTTGGCATCTTTGGTTATAAATCCCGGAACAGCATTAACTTGCAAAATTACATTTAAAATTAAAAACATCTCATTTCCTTCCCACCAAAAGTTTAGATTTAAAAAATAAATAAATCAAAATCGTACTTGTAATCATTTGATTTAAGGTGCCCTGCATGCCTTTGCAGCTTAATCTTCCATTTGTAGACCTTAGAGAACCTACATATGTACAGAAATGATTTATAGTAAAATTATAATCTCATCTTTTTATAGTAATTTTACGGCCTTATTTTTACTGAATTCGTTAACTAACACAACCCGTGAAAGTGGGCAGGTACGCGCAAAGAGCCTGCAAGGTCACTTCCCGTCGCTACAAGCGTCGCACCAGCCGAAACGGCGCATCCTGCACCGCCAGAACTTCCTCCTGGGCTTGCTTCCTTTTTCAGGGCATTGTACGTTGTTCCTTTATTAGCAATGCATGAGAAACTCTGAATTATTATATTTAATAAGTCGACCGTGTAAAACCGGCACAGTATTATGATCCCGTGTTGACTCATGCACACGAATATTAACTCCGTTTGTTCTTGTTTAAGGGGTTCCATTAAAATAAATTAGATTCGAATTTATTTTTTATCTCAAACCTAAGGGGCGACCAAAGGTTCTCTCAGTCTCAACTGACAAAAGAAAAAAATTATGAAAGAGATAATTCCGTAATAACGGACAGTGATGTGAATGAGTGACTCTGGCTTTTAGTGTATTGGGAATTTGGGTTTGGAAAGGTTAGAGTCAATCGAGCCGTTCGTCGAGACCAATACCGTGTCAAATTATAATTAAATTAATAAAATAAACAATTACCAAAAATGGGATTGTCAGAATTAATGGAAGCGAGAGCCTGAGATCAGAATTGATTTTTGAGTAATCTAGTGAATAGTGTGAATTATTTAATCTTACACTTAGAGAGTTCTCAAAAGGGAGGCACTATGTACACACAGAGACAGCAACAGCGTGTTCATGTACACAGTAAAACCGGGAGAGAACTCCACAAGTTTAAATGCGCCGTGACAAATATTGATTATTAAGATAGTTTAATAAATGATTTGTTAATTTTGCCTGTGGAACGTTGGTTTTGCAAAACACAACACATCCAAGTTCAAGAAGGATTTGCACGGGAACCGAATTTTTTTCTGACGGCTGATATAAATATTTGGCGAAACCTGACAAATAAAACATTCATTAAACAACAAGAAATGATTCATGTTCTATTTACAAAATTGTTAAACAACATGATAAAACCTATTGTCGTGTCCAAGCCCTTTACATCCTGATCATCTTTGACTGCTATGGGCAAACCATGCAGGGGGCCTTTAACTGTCCGCATGCTGTCCAATTCCTCTGCCATTTGAGCAGCCCAAGGGATGAACTCCGTAATACAATTGAACTCTTCGGTAACACGAACCGCTTTTGCAATGAACGCACTAGAGATATTTTATGAAAAAATCAAATTATGAGAACACCGACATTTTTCTAGTTGCTGATCGGTATTTGATTGTAATTCAGTACAAAGGTTTGCAATTGGTTCTTTTTGAAAATTACATATTACAGTTTAGAAACTCAATTAAATAAAATTGAAACTTTAGGAAATATGTCCCCCCAAATTATTCTTATCCAATCGATAACCGATAACACTAGAAATATTTCGGTTATTGGATTATTAACTTTTTCTTCAAACGAGTCAATCCATAATTCGATTTAACCTTGTACTGGGAATTGAGAATGATCTGGTGAAAATGTACACTAAAAATATTTTATAGTACTTCTTCACCTAGATTGAATCTGGGAAAGCAAATTTTAGATGTTATTCACGTAATTCCCATTCCCAAGATATAAACCGATTTCTTAAAGGCACCGGAAAAAAATTAGACGCGACACACCTCTGCGAAGTGATTCAATTCTGAATGGCAGTTGTAAGTACTGCAATTTTATTTTATTTTTATTATACTGCTTGCCTGAGAACTTTTTGTGCTGTCAGTTGTCTGGTTTGAAGCCTTTCCAATAAATCGTCCAGGCTCAGTTCGGTAATCAGCATAATTTCAGGGTTAGGAGGAGGGTGTATCCGTCGTAAATTATCGAAATCATTGAGACGCTCCCTCTGCTTTCTTTTTATTTTGGCAAGCAGTTCTTGCTTTCTCTGCATAAAGAGTGTCATGAGATTTTTAACATATCAAAAATCTGTAATGCTTATTTTCATACCTTCCAAGTTTGAAACTTCTTCATCGTATACAGCGACACTAAAGCTGAACAACAGCACCCAACAATGACGACTGTCGGCAACTGTTCAAGTTTGATTGATTTCATTCTTACTACTATGATTTCTCTTTAGTACAGTAACAGAGTGAGGTGACAATGAGTGAATTAAAAGGCAATTAACAAAACACGTCCACTGGATGGAGCAAAGTGTTTTACCTGAAATAAATTGTTACTTAGTTGGTGCTACCTACCGCTGATACAATGGAGACCTGATCAATTAGCAAATGAGAATTCATGCTTTCTTACAAGCGTCGTCTCGTCGTGGTCGTTGTCTCTAGTCAGAGCACCTATCAAACTACAACCACCCCTCTTGAATGTTCAACTATTATTGCAAATTGCAAACACTTTGTATGTAGTTACTGGGATATGATCTTGTCATGTCATCCCTCTGTCTCTCTTCGGTCTTCTGTCCATATTTCCTCATATCACAACCAAATCAATTTTTGCCGTTCGCGATAAAAAAGTTACTCGTTTCACAAGAGCCTCATAAGATTGTTATCAGCGTCATCATCATCACTGTCGCCCATCACAAAAGCCACTTGTCTGTCTGTATATAGTATTATAAACATGTAGACACGATAGTTGAATGAATTCGTTTCTGTTGCTGGTGATATTACCACAAAAACCAAGGACATTTATCTGTTTTATTTTGTTCATGACTCATTCATTCCTAATCTCATTATCATTGCCATTGCCACTCTCACTGACGCCTGTGTAGTGTTCTTGAAGATGTGGCGAGATTTCCTACTTTTATCGATATCGCCACTACTCCAACTACTGAAATTGTGTACACAAACGGGTCGTTACTGGCGAAGTTGTTTATATAAAGTTTATATTATACATGCATCACGCAACAAAAAGTCACCGGTTTTTACCCTTCATATTGTTATTTTAATTTCTCTAATCAAACAATACTTGTATGCAGCATTGTTGATTCTGGTAACTGGCTGCGTGTGTTGCAATAAGCATTTTCATAAGGACGGGTAAGCATTTTCATATGATAAAACAATGTCCAGAATATAAGCTTGTTTGAAAAAGACAAATGACACGAGTTCACCTTTTAAATATTCATGATTAGTTGATCATGACTTATGTTGACGGTGATAGATGATTAAATATACAATGAGCCAACACACCTTCTGAGGTCCAGTACCAATAGTGGTTCGTTCTGACTACTTTTTCTTCTTCCATTGCGTGCGTAAATTCTTGCCGGGCCTTTTATAATTCCAGGATCACTTTGTACCATATTACGTGAACGTTGACTTGCCAGCCCTGTTCGGGTCAGATTTTTTGTGCAGGTAGTAGACGCAAATCGAGAATAGCTTTGCATGAATAAGTTTTAAATCAAGTTTATCTGGCACTGAGGTGACTGGAAAAATTGCAAAATGATTTTGTGCATATAACAATTATGACGCAAAACAGCCATGATGAAGAATATAAATCATTGTAATTTTAAACTAGACCTGAACCTGATTAGGGACTGGACCATGGAAAACTTTGCCGAGAAACTAAGCTTAATTAACTAATTGTGAATAAAAGTAAATAGAAAAAAGAGGAGTGGCAGTGACAGCATGGGACTTGTTGAGCATACATAATGTTTAGCTTAAAAGCTAACAATAGAAATGCGAATGGTACGTGGTTACGATTTCGCAAGTAGTAGACGAAGCAACCATAAAATGTACGCGTCAATATTATAGTAAATAATCTTACGAACTTCTTGACCCTGGCAATGGTAAATAATTGCATTACGTCGGTGTCCATAACGTAACAACCATACAGTCGTTTGGATAAAATTAAATACTCATTTGCATGCTTATGACGTGACGGAATATTTTTTCGCACTTCAACCATTCATCTCTTTTTTAGTTTTTGTGAAGAGGAAGCACGCGAAAACAACGTGTTCAAGATTTTGATTTTTGATTTTTTTCTGCGTTTCATATCTCCATTCATAAGAATTTCAGTAAAATGTTATAGGATATAAACTTTAGCATCCCACATCTCTAATTTACAACTGTATAATCTATAACTTCCCTTTTACATCAAAAATCAATTACTCAATTTACACCGATAATAATTATTGTTCACATTGCTTCATTTTATAGCCAAAAACTAAACAATAGAGAATTCTAAAAGCTATCCACGTGTGCTGTTATACCTACTTGACAATCCACGCGCGGGTTATACCTTTATCGTTAATAACTGATAAAATAATAATAACATTAATTGCCTAAGCTAAGCTAAAGCTAATAATAGTCAAGTGGTTAAACAAGAGTAGCGAATACGCAACTGTTTACACGATACGAGATGACGAACTTGACCTTCACCTTCACATTATTAAGAGGCGTACCAAACAGAGTTGTAGACTGCAACTTTTGTGGCAGTCGCAGAGACATACTAGGTACTAAACAAAACAGGAATTAGAAACACATTAGGTAACTAATGTTGAAAAGAATTTTTAGAAACTGAACCAGACACATTTTTATGACGATTCTACTTGTTTTATCATTAGCTATATTGATCTAGTAAAATAAAACATCAGCACAGCAGTCAAGCACTTAACAAAAGCGATGAATGAAATGACTTCATAAATTGTCCACTGTACCATTACCACACGTGTCGATTAGGTATACAGAGATCGCGTCACTGCACTGCTATATTCCTTTTCTTTATACTTAGGTCCGTTGCCACAATCTTCAATGAACTTTTGGATTCATTGCCCTTGCTTTTCGTAGAAAAAATCTGCAGTTGATTTGATCAATTAATTTAATTGCATAATTGTACAACAAAAGAAATCAAGTATTTGTTGAGGGCGTAATAAGAAATACTAAAAGATGATAATTTTTGGACACATTCTGCAAGTAAACGTTCAAAGAAAAGCTATTTTTATAACAGTCAGTTCCAAAATATTTCATTCTCTGGATGTCTTTAGTCCTCATCCATAAATGAGGCTTTACGCTATTTAAAAAAAATATATTTGATTTATACTTTTTTATACAATATTGTGCTCGTGTGATTGTTGGTTCCAATAAAAATAGTGAATAAAGTAATCACTTCCATCTGATAAAACTAATCTGTTTGGCAATCTGCAGCATGCCAGAATTTAATGCTGAGGTGAGTTCTAGTCTTCTAGTTCGTTGAGATAACCATGAGAAAAATCGACATTCAGGAAGGTTCATCCAGGTAGCAGTCGTAGTTAGGTATATATTGTAAATATTTAATCGATTGAATTTCGGTTGTAACGTTGTAAGTAAGCAGTGCAGAATTCTGTATGCTGTAAGTTTTATGAACAATACTATTTATTATATCATATCACTATAAATGAATGCTATCGCAAACATACCTAATTCTTTTCGCATCTCTATAAACTATTAATAAAATACAGTTGGAATGGAATTTATTTTAGACACGTGTCGCTGTTTATGGCTTACAGCAATTTTGGAGGAAACTATCGGTAAATACTAAGGAAAAACTATCTGGTGTCTGACTGATTTAGGTTAGGACATAATTTCATTTAATAATTGTATAATGTTCAGGAAATTAAATGAAATGCAAGAAGGAAATAAAGGTAAATTATTACAGGAACTATTATTGGTTAGTTTCTGATCTGTTCATATATCTTATATGAACATATGTAACTCTCACATTAAAAATGTATAAGTAAATATGTAACGTTTTATTTTATTTTTTCCTTCTCTTTGAACAATAACGAATCAACGAGTTTCAATGGATGATCTGGATACATTTGCAGAAGTTGAAAATTCTCGGAAATATAAGACGAAAAGAAAGTCAAGTGCTATTTCAAATAAATGTTTGCCAATTCCAATTTAAGAGGAAGCAACGAAAATCAATGTTGTTAGTAGAGAGAGAAAAACGTATGATTTTCAGATATTGTATGACAATACAAACTACATGTTCACAAATGTTTTAATATAAAGGACATCGCAATAGTCAGATGATAAAATCATCCACAACACTACTTTCTCTTTCATCAAACATTTGATCAACTGAATAGTAATAATAACAATAATACTGAAAACTAGATACAAAAAATGCAGATATAAAGGGAATTCTTTAAGTTTCATTTTTGACTTCTTTGTTCGATTACTTTGAGTATGATCGCAAAAATCTGATTTGTATGTACGATACACGTAGTCCAAATATTCAAAATTCTCCATTCTATTGTCAAAACATAAATAAAAGCGATTTGGGTGAAAGTTGCAATAAAGGTTGAGAAAGCAGTCGTCGAAAGCGGCCTTTTACTCCAGTCAGTGACAGTTTAATCGGATGGCTACTTTTAAGGATTTCAGGTATTTTCATTTTATTTACGAGAAGGAAGTGCCTCACAATTTTTCTTTGGAGAAAGTAGAACGTGGAATGTCGCGATTGCCTCGGTGCAAAATCGTACCTGTACACTGGAGAAAAAAAGGAGGAAATAAGGACACAAGAGAACTTGATACATATTGACAAATCCTGTGATGAATTTATGACTGTGCTTCCTTTTCTTCCCCTTTTCCTCTCATCTATGGTACCATCTTCATCTAGATAAATTTATCACTATCTCTGCTTTGTGCCTTTTTCGTCTCTCCAGCTTAAGATAAAAACGAATTCGGCAGGCACGTCAACATTCTGCTTGAGAAAAAGTTGATAGTGAAAGTTATGTTCATATCACAATCTTCATCAAGCTGTAAATTTTTCACGGAATGTCTTTACCCTCGCAGTGCATTATTTTTCCCTGAATTGTTTATGCACACGGAGCAAAGAAAGTTAACAGGAAGTACGGCAATGACATACTGGCATACTTTTTTTCGCAAATGATATCCCGTGCGGGGTACATACGTTATGAACAAAAGCACTGACCTCGTTTTGATGGATCTCAATGGGAACTTAAACAAAACTGCAAATTGAATTTGGCCTATAAAAAACCCTAGGATTTCCTGTTCCAGTTCATAAATCTTTTCTCAAGGAGTTGGTTTAAAATTGAAATGATCTTGTTTCGGCACAACAACACCATCAATAACAATGTTTTGCCGATTGTCACCTCATTTCTTCACTTCCCCATTCCCTCAAGAGGACTTTAACCCTGCACTTAAGTTGCAAGTATGAAGAGATACAAATGCACAATTTATGTTTGAAAAGCCATTTTAGGTTAATGCCTGCCTTGTGGGACATTTTGCTGAAGGAAATCTTATTTTATTAGGACTTTTAAAACCACATAATGTACAAACTGTGGGACCTCTTTTTTGGTCAAAATAGTTTTCATCTATAGTTTGAAGAAAATAAGCTGTGCAAAGAAACTATAACTTTTGTCTTGTCCATCAAGAAATCCTTAGCGAAGATAAAAACGAACATGTGTTAAGAAATCAACGTATTTATAAAGTTCTTTACTATCTATATGTAGATATGTTTTACATATTTTAAGAATCAAACGTTTCCCTTCCTTTCAAACTGTAAAATGTAAGCACTTCAATGTTTGTAACATATCCAACTTGTATTTTTTCGTTCGGCAAATCCAATTTGCTTTCGTTAGTAAAAGTGGCAATAACAATAAATAGTGATTAGTTTAAATTAATATTGACCGATGATATTGGTAATAATTGTGAAACTACAATAAGTTTATAAATGTAGTTTATTTATGCTTTAAGTATTTATATCAAGTGTTTCAGGTTTAACAATCAAATATATTGAGATATGTTCACTAGTTTTTGGTTTGATTCACGAATTAGAGTCGTTTGCATCCTTACCACCCTTGTTAACATCGATTGAATGCCACCGTAGAAATTGTTACAATTTATTAATATTTTGGTTTTAAATTCAACAACTCTTTTAGTGCAAACGGATGAAGGTTAAAACTGTAAGTGAGAAGGGCGAACTTTTAACATGATGTACTTTCTGTGCCCCTAAGATGCGTAACCTGTAAAAATATATATAAAATATTAAAAATTAAGGATAAGGACAACGATCGTTCCACTTTTGCACCGAGGCTGGAATTAGTCAGTCGAGTCAGTATAATCCCTATACTAAACAATATGTTTCACTCCAACGTTGAAATATATATCAAGGCTTTGAAATTTTTACTCCCAATTTTCCTGCTCATGCTCTTGAACTTTCTGATTTTGTTAGTCCCATTTACCTACTTTTCACTTCTCTGTACTTTTTCAGAGTCAAACTATTGCAGAAAAGAAAATATTTCTATTTTGAATGTGATACTTTCTTTGTTTTCTGGAAAAACAAAGTCTCCCTTGGCTATCATTTTTAGTTTAGCTGCAAAAAGGAAGAAACTTCTTTGCCCACGCATGCATGAAATTTCTCATCAGAAAGTTCAGTCAAACTTTAATCCATTAACCGTATTATAAATCCACCATTAATGGTCGGATGCATAACATCCAGCAAAACTACAGACTACGCAAATGTATCTAGTCAAAGTCAGGAAAAATCCCTTTTAGTTTGGAACCCGTTTTATTATCGAAGTAACCGTTGCATGGCCAAAGCAATGTTTAGAATGAATTATAAAAATTACAAATTACTAATCAAACAGTGTGATCATAAAATTTCGGTGACCCCGTGCTTAATTCCTGTACTGCCTCTGCCTCAGCATGTCTACTGTCAACCGTCTTAATTTTCTCCTATTCTATGCAGACGATGATAGTAAAAACATGTATGCTACTAAATTATTAGTGCGTGAATGAACGGGTGGCGCTTTCGCTATTTAAAATCTGACTCCAGTTTCTCCAGTTAGTATAAGTAGAATTATTTAAAATATCAATTCAATCTCTAAACTTGACTCCACGAAGACGTGGTAATTACAACTCAACCCAAAAGACAGTAAAAGCATCAATCCAATTCACATCAGTAGACACTACTAACCTACAAAGCTGTCTTTGAGATGAGTGGTGAGAATACCAGAGAGTATAAACCTGGAGCAATTTTTTCCCTCTGTTGTAAAAAAAGTGTCTGTATGTTTAACAACGAAATGTAATTTACCCATCATGAGTACGTGAAAAACGAAATGACTTCTCCATGTTTGTACACGTTCAGTTCCATGTTAGTTAGATAGATTTTGATGGAATAAAAGGCAAAGGGCACCGAGGAAATCAAATCAGGTCGGGGGCGATGATGATTACGTTGATGTGGATGTTGATGATGCTGATGTGATACACCTCAGTTGAGCTAGTTGAGCAACGCAAGACTTGACTTAATCCATTTAAACCTGTATGGAGTAAATGGTTTTTAATGGTTTTTTTCTGACTTTTCTTTTGTTGAAATGAAATACGCATTAAATAAAGTGGATTATATAAAATCGAGCTGATTTTTCCTCTCGTCTAATAAGATACGTGCACCGAATCGGAACTTCTTGACTTCTGGATTATTATATACAGCTTAAACATGATTCCATTACCGAAGTTAGAAAAAAGAGTTCCCTCTGAAGGGGGAAATGGAAAAGGAGTGACTTTGTTTTGTTAAAAGCTTTTCTTCTATTTTTTGTCAAGATTCAATTTATTTTGACAAGTTTAATATATATTTCAAAAGAGAGTTGTGTAAACTCCCAGCGAGAGAGACAAGCCCAGCAACTTCATATGTAACAAACTACCATTTGTCTGTTGGAAGAGGAGAGAGGCCCTTGAAAAGTCAGTATTAGTGACATACATTTAACTGTATACTTCACGGTGGATGCCGCGCGGATAAATTCCGGACCATCTCTTCATGTCCTCCTCGTCCTCGACTCACTCATTCGCTCAATGGAAAATTGAATTCAATTTTGTTCCTGCCGTCGTCTCTCCCTCCGTCCGACTGCTTCTTTCACTCCGTTGCTTTATTGATTTGATTACGGTTATTAGTATTCCAGACAAAACTTTTGTTTTTTCTTTGGCTCATTTGTGTATGAGTTCATTTCATGGTTGACCAACGATCTTGTTTACTTTTGCTCGCAGTGTTGCAAAAAATAACGTCGCAGCTTTACCATTCGACCTAACTGACAACAAGAATAAAATACAGCACGGAGAGAAAGTAGTAAAGTAGAAACACTGCAGTGCAGTCGAGTGAATGTTTATTTGAGGTGTCCGAATGAATGCAATTCTCAAGTTCCCTGTCCAGTGAATACAATACCACATTCCGGTCGGATTATACGAAAGGGGGGCCACTATTTTGGCCCCCCTTTGCTACAGGTTGACACTATTATGTCAAGTTATACCAAAGGGGGGGCAATAAAAGTATCTCAAAAT
>VYYJ01000268.1:0-74266 GCA_021029165.1 Cyphoderus albinus | reverse complement strand
CAGAAAACAATGCGATCATGCTCTGAGGAGATGCCAGGAATAAAGACGAATCTTTAAGTACTGTAGTGGCATAGCTAACTATTGTTAGCCGCCACCACAGAACTACCACAAATCCTTCACAACTTGTTGCTGGCCTATCATACCCATGTTAATTGTCCAATCAAACCGACTTCTGCTCTGGGCCTTTTGTTACAAGCAAGTAATATTCGATGAAAATTGTCCGACATCAGTCGCCTCCCAGACAGAGACCAGAGTTTGCCATCCATGTTAAATGCCCTATTAAATGTCCAATTAACAAACAGGATACCTCAATTCTCCTACCAAAGCCAAACTAAACCTGACATAGGGAAGCAAGCAATATTTATCGAGAGGTCAGTCCGTTTCCGGTTTCCAGAAGCTGATCAGAGCAGTCGCACTTTGAGTTTGCTCCTGCAAAGCTTCCACTACAGTTCTTGTCCTGCTGTAATACTTCAGTAGCACCTCGCGCGGGTCTGACCGACCTATCGACTAGCGGGCAGATGTCATAGATTCCTTGCAGCAATAATGTCGATACAGTAGGGCTAGGACCTTAGCCAATGTATGAGTTATCTCATGCGGTGCGAATGTTAGCGTCTGGACAAGAAACTTTATGGGATGCAATGCATATGTGCAACACATCACGGGTTGTGATTGGTCTATCACAGGGTGTGATCGCCGTCATGATTGGAATCACTTGCATGTCTCCCTTACGCCATGAATATTTTCTCAAACCACCCCCGTCAGTGGTTGCAATCCAAATTTATTATACACAAAACACATGTATTCCTCGCATTTCTCCCTTTACGCCTTGTTAAGTTTTCCATGAACGCCGCAGTAAATCGTCGCGATAAAAGTTACCAATTTAACATGTGCATGCATTGCACTTATGTCTTCCCTTAACGCCATGTTAAATTTTCTGTGAATGGCGCAGCCAATTGTCGCGATAAAAGTTACAAATTTAACATGTGCAAGCATTGCACATGTCTCCCCTTAACGCCATGTTAAATTTTCCGTGAACATCGCAGGCAATCGTCGCGATCAGAGTTACATATATAACATGTGCATGCATTGCACTTATGTCTCCCTTTACGCCATGTTAAATTTACCGCAGCCAATCATCGTGATCAAAGTTCCAAATTTAACAAGGGCATGCATTGCACTTAGGTCTCCCTTTACGCCATGTTAATTTTTCCATGAACGCCGTAGTAAATCGTGGCGATCAAAGTTACAAATTTAACATGCACATGCATTCCCCTAATGTCTCTCTTTACGCCATGTATATTCCATGAACGCCACAGGCAATCGTCGCGATCAAAGTTGAAAATTTAACATATGCAAGCATTGCACTAATGTCTCCCTTTACGCCATGTTAAATTTTCAGCTTTGATCGCGACGATTGCTTGCGTCGTTCACGGAAAATTTATCATGTGCGTGAATTGCACCTATGTCTACCTTTACGCCATGTATAATTTTCCATGAACGCCGTAGGCAATCGTCGCAATGAAATTTAAAAATTTAACATGCGCATGCATTGCACGAATGTCTCCCTTTCCCTTTATGCCATGCAAATTTTCCTGCCCGACAGCGCATATCGCCTGCGGCATCTTGGAAGAGTGTGAGAGATATATTTGGGGGGAAATGATGGTTTTCCACTTTTATGGAGTGACTTCAGTTAGTTTTCGATTGTTTTTGAACAGTGTAACGAAACGTTGGTGATTTTTAAAGAAATATGAGAAATATTAGGAGAAACGTTTGGGCAATATGAACTGTTGTATAAAACATTATTTCAAAAATATTTATAATAAATAATTTATTGTTCTTCAATAAATGGACAAACTGTATATTTGCACTATTTCATGTACTTGCTCATTTATTACAACCAGAATCCATTTGTATCAGTCACCTTTTTGTGGTTCGGACAGCACCTAAACGGGCTATAAAATGACCACTTTTCAATAACATTTCTCTTAAAAAATCGAGCCAACTATTTTTATGTGCTTATTTTACCTCCGTCTTAAAATTGCAAAAGTAGTTGTAAAAATACTCGCAAAAATTGCAAAGACTGAGCTATTCTCAGAGCAACAAGACCAAGGATGAAGGAGGAAGGAAGAGATGTAAAATGGAAAGGGAATTTTGGTCATGAAAAGCAAACGATGTTTGGCTAAGAATGTCTGATCTCTTGAGTCAAAGCAGTTTTCTTTTAAAGCGTTTACTTTTTTCCTAGACGAGATTAGCGAAGAAGCGGTAGAAAAGACTTAGCTAATGCAGATATATTATTATGTATTCCAATTTCCAATGATGATCACCATCATATCTGCGTGACCTAATTGGAACGCTTCCAGTAATCTTCAAATTTCAAAAGGGGATAAAATCCACTAGACGAATATCTTTTGCTGTCATTATGATTATTGTTCGTCTACTACTTTCATTCCTCCAACTAAATACCATTGCCACATAATATTTTTCTTTCTCAAAAAGTAGATTTTTTATTTTATTTGGGTGGTGAAATGTAATATATTCTCTCCAAGTCCGCTCTTTCCTCCACATAAATACACACACATAAATACATCTCATTTTTAGAGAATTTTAAAGGAAGGAAAAGGAAAATATTAATGACATTTTACTTTTTCGAATGTAGCCCTGCAAATTGTAATGCTCGCCTTAAAAACACGACACGTTCTGCTGACTAAACGCTTCAAAGATATAATTTTGCTAACAATCTCAGTCAGATTAAAATTGACTTTTTTGACGATCTGAAATCCCAACTTGGTTTAGTTGGTGGTGGTGGATAGCCTTAAAAATTAGAGTGAGAGGAAAAATGTGTTTGTGTGTGATTTGTAGATTTGTACTCTACCAACTCTACAACTCTACTATCTCGTCGTGTCCGTTTCCCTTTTCCTCAAATGCTGATGTTGTGTGAATGATATAAAATATGCAGAACACGAGAGAAGTAAAAAGGCTATAATCTCATGCAGATTTTTAACTTACTCACACCGTTGGTGGCGTTGTTTACATTGGAAGCGTTTTTACACTTCTTCGCTAGGATAACTAATCGGATATTTTACCATGCTGCATGCTGAGTTTGTTGTTGTTGGAGGGGATAACGCCTCAGATTTCCTGCTCTCTCCTGAGATCACTTTTACTTTCCACTTGATTCTCCTCTTTCTTGCATTCCGCTCGAGAGTTTCATTTGTAGAAAGCCATTTGACGAGCATGACATGGATGCCGATGATAAATTAATATTAATTAATGCATACGGAGGAAAAGGATTAAGATTAAGGCTGGCAATTAAATTCTCCTTCTCATATAAAATCGTTTGCGTCAACTCGCTAAAACTAATCCAAATACGCAGCACGCGTCCACCGAAATTAGGGACAAACCTTAAAAGTAAACTGGGCGGGCATCAACGTCTTGTCGCTCATCTATGAAATGATGCAAGAATATTAATTTCGTCCACGTCTTATGCAATGCAATATATCAGAGGAAATGCTATCCCATTCCCATCGTTGTTCGTCGGTTTCAAATTGTTGCCTTGCTGCTGCATGCATTGATGAGCAGTGAAAAATCTTCATTTGAGTTTTATAGCCGAAGCTGATGTAAAGAACGCTTGAAGGACTTGAGCAAAATAAATAGATGCGAATGTCGTTAATCTTTTAAACCAGACTTAACACTTTCAGTGGAACAAAACTTGTGGCGGACACCTTTAATTAATTGGACAACGCATGAGCAATAATATAAAGGTTATTCATTTTTCGAGTATGCAACTCGATGAGCTATTCAACTGTAACTTTCTGGTCATAATTGATATGCAAATATAAATAAAAATGTGAGGAGGAGGAGAAGAGGCTCAGTCCTCGTTGAACGTAACGTACCAACATTTGTAAGTAAAGACAGATAGACGCTCTGCACAGTGAGTTCTGTTTGGATGGAGGAAATATTTTTTAGTAGATTTTGCTACATATTTGTGAGCTCAGTCAGAGTTTTGTGATTTGATGTCAGCCTTCAGTTCGTTTTCTTATTTCTTCATGCGTGCAGTAATAGGAAAGGAGACGAGACGAGAAGATAGATCACATTCCGCAGTATTTAGGCATTGCACTTGTATTAACTAAGTAATCTCGAAACGCACATGAACGCCCTTTTCTCTCCTTATTTGGAAATTGGGTGAGACATAAAATAATGAAAATGGAAGTACCAAAAAATTTCGAGTGGAAGCAGGACAGAAAGTGGAATGAATCATAATCAGACTGTTGCTCCTTGTTTGATATGAAATTTCATCTTTTTTATAAGAGGGCTATTAGGCCTGTATCATTTCTCGTCTAATTGTTTAGGAAGTAAATGCATAAATAAATAAAATCAAATGTAATGCGGTGGCCGAAAACAAGTCGGTTTACCACTCCACTCTGTCAGATCCGGCCAGAGTTGGTCTCTTCTCAGCCAGTATTAAGTGCAGGCGATCCTTTTTCAGCTTTTCCATATTTCCTTCCTTTGACAAGATTCAGTTCTGGCGAGAAGGATAAAGAAAAAAATACGACGACGATGATGATGACAACAAGAGTTTTTGATGACATGATAATGATTATGGCATGCATTGATAAATGATGATTGTTTTTGCCTTATTTACCCTAAACGTCCTGTTAGAATTACAGCTTTTAAAACAGACTATGCAAGAATTCATTTGAGCGAGCATTTTAAAAATTTTATCACGTGTTTTCTTTTCAGAGCTACTTTGTCCAGGATTATGATCCCACTATTGAGGACTCCTACACAAAGCAGTGTGTTATTGACGATGTTCCGGCAAAGTTGGACAGTATGACACAATAAGACCTCCATTAGCCACTTTTGTTAAATGCATTAAATAATTTTCCCAGAAACGGAAACACATCGCATTAAAAATAACATTTTTTTTACAGTTTTGGATACTGCTGGACAAGAGGAATTCAGCGCCATGAGAGAACAGGTATAGTATAAGACAGATCATCTCAGTACAGGGCTAATTTCAACAAAACCTCTGAAACTTCATATACAATATATTATACAATATATTATAATGTATCTATAATCTTGAGTAAATGGGAGCTGATAACTGATCGAGCGCTCGAAAGTTTTTACTGAGATGATTTGATTTATGCCAACAGTACATGCGCTCTGGCGAAGGATTTCTGCTCGTTTTCTCCGTCACTGAGAGGTCATCCTTCGAAGAGATTACAAAGTTTCACCGCCAAATCCTGCGAGTAAAGGATCGCGATGAGTTCCCAATGTTGATTGTGGCAAACAAATCTGACCTGGAAAGCCAACGCGTGGTAAGAGCTTTGGAAACAAAGACTTTTAGGATCATTGACACCTCGCAGACATAAAGAATCTTTTGATTTTCTGTAGGTGGGCCGTGATGAAGCCTACAATCTGGCAAAGCAACTTCGCATTCCATTGGTCGAATGCAGCGCAAAACTCCGGATGAACGTGGATCAAGCGTTTCATGAACTCGTTCGTGTCATTCGCATGTTCCAGCAAATGGAGAGGCCGCTTCTCAAACAGCAAAGGAAAAACAAAAAGAAATGCATCCTTCTCTAAATTGGACACAACTTGGACAAGAAAACAAAGCAAAACGGAAGAAGTGGGAAAATCATTAACTGTGTATTATAAAAAATTAACTGAAAGATAAAAACTGATATTTTCTCTATGCATTTGAGTATGAAACAAGATTTTACTGGAAAGCTTTCCTTTGTAATGATCTGTTCATTTTTGAGATTTGTTATAACGATTAATTACAAACTTTATGTTGAGTGTTACTTACAAGAAATCTACCTATCGATCATGTCGAAATGAAAATTTTGTCCAAAATGTTTGATCATTTTAACCTGTCACTGATTAAGGATCCGGTGATCATTTTTTGAAATTTTGAAGTAGCGCATGGTAATGGCGGAAATATGACGTGATTATTTCATTGACCTGAAAATTGGTTAGCCACGCTGATTTTATAGTTCATGAAGTCAGTAACTCGAATTTGACCGTTTACCAATATTTGGGCCGTTTAAAACAATTCAAAATTTTGCAAAAATTTGTAAAACTATGAAGATGCTGCCAAAAGGTTCCACCATTACCGTGGGTTGTTTTAAAATTATCACTGGGTCCTTCAGCAGTGACCGAAACTGTACCAGTGTACCAATTTTCAGGACAACTGGACAAAATTTTCATTTTGATAGAATCAATAGGTAGATAATTTGTAAATAACAGTGCATGATTATAAATACAAAATTATATCTCGCTCTGATATAGCCGAACATAAAAACACTTTAATTAATATACATAATCGTGAACATACTTTTTTATGTTTGTCAACTCTCCGTATTAAATATAATTAGTGTAAAATGATATGCCATTTGTTTGCATTTGATAATGCGTGCGGGATCAAACACTCGTTTTTGTAAACTAAATTATGGACAAAATGAATTTTAAACAAGCATTTAAATTTTTAAACAAGTGACACTACCAAAATAATTATCAACTACACTTTTTATCGGCAACTATCACTTTGCCCCAGAATATTTTCAGGGTTAATTAATGTTCGCCCTGGCAAAACCGCGGTACACCACGCAATTAATATTGGATTGTGTAGAAGGATAATTGATATAAAAATGATTAAAAAATTAATAATAGAGCGGTGCTACTTTTTACGGCTTCTGATCCCCGTTGAGCACTCCAACTTGTGCAATAGTAACGAATGAATAATTTGAGATTGATGCTAATTGCCAATACAATCCTGCACGACATTCGATGCTGTTCGACAAATTGATGTAACTACGCATTCTCATATTTCTCATCGTGTAACATTTTAACTGTTAATTATAAATAAATCTATATGATCATATCAACATTACCTATCCTATTATAAGTCATACTCGTCAGTGACAACTAAATATTGTAATTATTATTATGTATTGCTCTGCATGATTTCAACTATTTCGTTAATTAAACTGAATGTAATCAAATGAAATTTCTCAAAATATATTTAATTACATATATGATATAAAATTATTGATATTGTGACAATAAATGCAAACAATGAAATCAGTGAATGACACAAGTTTGTGAATTACGAGTGGCATTTGAGTCGTTCGATTTTAGTAGTAAAGTAGAAAAGTAGTTGTAGAATTACTTAAATTGAAATGTAATCGTCGAAACTAAAGTATGTACTATTTATTTTAAGAATACAGAGGAATGATTGATTGAAATATATGCTGCGCCCGAATGCATGCCTACATGTCAAAACTAGAAAAATTGATGCGGTAATCTTGTTGTATCGTTGTATGTACTTACTCATTTTTTGACTTTCAATTTATTATACAAAATCTTTAAAAAATAATAACTTAAGTGCACAGATACACCACCCAATGTACTCTTTTCTTTCTCTCTGTTGTATTTATTATTGTTTTTACGTTTCATCGAAATGCTTACAATTAAATTATAATCATTGTAAATCCCTTTTTCAAAAGCGTTTTTATTTATCCACTTAAAACAAAATGAGACATCAGCCTTTACAATAACCTTCAGTACTGTTGATTCAGACATATTAAGGACAACTTGACAACATAAGTATTATGGATAATAATAATTAATGGAGCTAGAAAAGAAACAAGAGTATGTCTAAAACATTAAAAAACACTTCTAATACAATTTTGTAAGTAACAAAAAATATCTAAAAATACCAATGATACTGACTAAAGATGACAAAAGTTGTTGAGCAACTCCACTTCGACTCATATTTGACTGAAACTAAACTAAACCACACGTGGACGGATGAGAACACAAAGATTACCTCAATGACATTGACATTATGACGACAATGAAAAACACCCCGAATTTCATTACCGCTTTTGTAGTGTGAACCTTGGTTGCAGAAAATTTCCTGCTTGCTGACGTATTACTTGACTTTAAACAAAGAATGAGTTTCATAATGGTAAAAATTGCGTCAATCTTTCGAGAAAAACAAGCGAAACATGAGAATTGAAATGGAGTTTGAATATTTTTTTTTGAATTACATTAAAACTCTTCGTAAATACGTAAAAACCTGTATTAGATACAACCTTGTATTTTTTGATTTGAGCGTGAATAGTAGGATATCGTATCACCGGCATAGACATTAAATAAAAATAGACTCTGATTTATGTATAAAGTACATTTCTTTCGTAACCGAACGGGACCCTTCTTACATCACAATGACAATGACTTTCCTTCGATCATGGAATAATCCATACCGACAGCCCAGTATCGTTAGCACCACAAATCAAATACTGTCGACCGGCTTTGGACAATTTCTCGTGTATAAATAACAAAGTGTTAATTTGGGTTTTGTGAAAATTGATAGTCATAATCTGATTCATCTCCGGAAAGCCAAAAAGACGAATGTTCCCGTCGAAACATCCAACCCCCAAAGTGTTCTTTCCAGGCATCATAGCCATGCAACTTACCCCATCAGTCGGAAGAATCTTTTTGCCAAATGGCTGTAGAGTTCGCGGTTCCTCCTTGTTCCACTTGAACAAGAACAAATAGCGCAAATTTGTACCAACAACGAACACATCAGTAAGTCCCTCAATGCACATCCCGATCGGTTGATCGTTTTCTTTGTAGCAAGGAAGCTGCATCTTTGTTATAAGGGTGGCTTGTCCAGTCCCTTCTTTGAGTTTGATAACATGAACGAAGCCGTCTTCAGTCGTGCTCAAGAAATACTTAGAATCCCCTCCATCCACTGGAATCTCCTTCACTGCCATCACGGTAGCCTTGAATGTATGACACTCTTGCACCGGGTGCTCATCGTTATTGTATAGTCCAATTTTAAAATTTGTAGTTGGCACAATTACATCCAGATCTGAACACAACCATGGCTTACAGAATCCAACGTGAATTTCGTCACAGCGCAGCTCGTTGAGATTTAAAACGGCAGGTGATGATCCCACGACACCTTCACCTGTCTCTTTCACCAAATGAAATCCACTCTGACGGCTATGCATCATAATTGCAAGCTTGTCTCCTTCTCCCCAAGCCAGGTCAGTCCATGAAACCTTCTCTAGTCCGCTTTCTCGTTTCCAGGTAGTATTGCGAAACTGCAAGATGAGGACGAGAGAATCAGATGAATTATTGACTGTTCAAAATATCCATTGAAAAAATGTCTGATAAAGAACTTACCATCGCATCATAAATCAAGACAGAACCCTTGGTGGTGACAGCACCGAACATTGATTTGCCATTACTTGGCGGGGCTCCTGGAATAATTTTATCAGCTGGTACGTGAAACAAATGTACTACCGGGCTGCTTTTGTCTATGTTTAACATAGAAAATGGCAAGTTCGACTTGGTAGTTGGCTGAGGCTGAGACACCAGCTCCAGCGATAAGCTACTCTTCATCTTTTCCTCCACAAGATCGCTGTTACAGATAAAATTTAGAGAAAAACAACGAATTCAATTTTACTAATTCCAATAATTACTTTTAAATCATTTTATATTTCTGGATATTTACTTAGTCACTCGTCACTCATTTATTTAGTTCTACTAATTAAAATAAGTAATTTATTTTGTAATTCTGATAACTAAAATAATAAATTTATGTTTAAAATCTAATGTCAGTCAGTAATATATTTCACTCATTCTGAACCGTAAATAAAACTTCAATTTTATCGTATATTGACGAAAAATTGAAAATTGAAAAAATGAGTGAATGAACTTATAATGGTGCTACTGTTGCTTACAATTAACTGGGAAACTAACTACCCTGCGGCAGGGTCCCTGCCTAAAATTAATAAGCTGTCAAGTCCAAGTCCTGTCACTGTCAGTCTAAGCTGTCAAGTCCAAGTCCAGTCAGTCTAAGTTGCCAAGTCCAAGTCCACTCACACACAAACTGTTGCCTTAAACTAAAAACTGTTGTTTTGTTAACGACCGTCAACTAAATGCCTAGAAAAAGAGCAAAAAAATCATTAACATTGACTGTAAATGACGTATGAGTTACTGGAAACTTCTTTTCTGTGACTGACTAATCAAGTAATCAGCCATCAGCCTTATACTACAGTAAAATCAATGTTAACCAACAAAGAATATTATGTAGTTTGAAATGCTACTGATTTGTGGAAACTACAACCGGTAATTGACTTCACCCTGACATTACTTTGGATGACAATTTAAAAGAAAATTAATAATCAAATCACCTGTAGTTCAACTATCAGTTTACCCTAGTTTATAACCTTAGTTCAAAAATAACTAGTTGAATCTTACGCTAAACAAAACAACAACAGCAGATCCAGCGAAAGAATAAAAAGGTTTTATTAAAAACTTACAAGAATTGATCCGACATTTGTAAATTTGTACTCAAAATGATTGCTTTCGTTGTAATGATTCAGACCCAACAGCTCTCAAATTGCTAACAGAACACTGCGAACATCCTGAAAATGAAACAAAAACAAATTCAAATCACTATTAAACATGTATAGCATTTAAATTCGATCGAGATGGACACTCTTCAAAGTTTCAACTCTTTTAATTTTTAACTCTTCAAGTTTGTTTTCAAAAGCTCGAATGAGCAGGCAGAGCACGTGCGACAACAACATGCAATGAACATAAACAAACAAAGGAGCAAAACAAAGTTCGTAATTACCCTTACCTTTCCTCAAGATATTGCTGACCCAACAGACTGGATTTCAGTTAAAAAAGTCTTATAATGCATGGCAAAAAATAATTAACGGCGACAAATTATGAAAGTTGAGAAGTTAATCTTCTTGAAAGAGATGAGCTCATCCTTTGCGCACAAGACAAAAAGAATGAATCACCTACGAGAACGAGAAGTGAGAAGAAGAGCGAGCCAAAGCCAACCTGTTCACTATTCGTTCGTGCCTGTGCCTCAAAACCCAAACAGAACCGAAGGCGCAGGCTAAAACTCGAATCACTCGAGATTCGATTCCTATCCCCCTAGTGCTTTCTAACCTCCTCCGCAAATCTCGACTTCATCTCTTCGGCACGGGTTTTAAGACCTGTTCTGGTTTTAGCAAGTAATGGATCAGTGTGAGAGGGATAGCAAAGCAAAGACTACCGAATTTTTGCCGCTCCTCAGAATTCAAAATTCTATGTTTTTTGGGGCACTTCGAGACTCTCCTTTAGTTAATAATATGCATCCATGAAGAATGACAATGAAAACAAACAATGATTGATGATTAGGAAAAATGCTGTTTTATTGTATTGATGACATTATGAAAATGATTTAAATTATATTTCAATTGTAATTGCTGGTTAAAATAAGTATAGTATTAATTAGTGTTTTTATTGAATACATTACAAGTTACAACTACTTAAAAGCAGAAGTAATCAATATTAACTAACTCCATAATATTTTTTGGCCTCATTATCTAACAACGTGGGTGCTCCACTCAGCAGATCTTTGCCTTCAGCGGTTTTTGGAAATGCAATCACATCGCGAATACTGTTCGTGTTTAGCATTCTGTGGAGAAATCGGTCGATACCTGTAATAAATTAAAATAGGATTAGAATAAACAATTGAGTGGCTTAATGATTTGAGTTGTGTTGTGGAATTAATTAAGAAAAGTTTTTACCAAGAGCAAAGCCTCCATGAGGAGGACAGCCGGATTCCAGTGCTTCTAGTAAGTAATCAATATCTTGCAAAGGAAGTTTTAAAATGTCGCGAAACACGTGGCGTTGAAGTTCCGCATCATGTATACGGATGGATCCTCCTCCAATTTCGGAGCCTCGGTAGACTAAATCATAACTAAGCCCAATAGCATCTTCAGGATTTTTCGAAAAATCTTCAACGTTCTTGGGCATGGTGAACGGGTGATGAGCTGCTTCCAGTTGCCCGGTCTGCTCATTTCTCAAGAAGAGGGGAAAATCAACAACCCAAAGAAATCCTCCGGTGTCGGGTTTGTCACTCCCGTACTTCTCCATGCACTGCTTGTACGCCATCACAGGGAACGGACTACCATTACCAGGGAGAATGTGATTTGGACACGAATACTTGAGCATGTCTTCAACAAGCTTCATGACGCCATCCCTCGTTGTAAATGACATTTCAATGTCCAACTGTGTAAATTCCGGCTGCCTTTCAGGTCTTCCCATTTCATCCCGATAACAACGGGCCACTTGATAATATTTATCCATACCCCCTGCCATCAGTAATTGCTTTAAAAGCTGCGGTGACTGTGCTAGAGCGTAGTAGTGACCCTTGAATTTTGTAAGTACAGGAAATTCTCGAGCACCCTGTAAAGTTAAAATATTTATATATTTAGAGCATATTATTTAAATACTCATTTCAGTTGAGTCTCAGTGAATAGAATTTTACCCCAGGCGTTCTACGTAAAAGCGTAGGTGTTTCTATATCGATAAAATGATTGGAATCCATGAAACGTCTGACATTGCTTAGAAATATTGCTCGGGTTCTCAGAATGGATTGAACTTTAGCGTTCCGTAAATGCAGGTAACGATGTCTAATACACAAGTCCTCGTCCGCCTGAGAATGTAAATAAACACAAAATTATCACTAAAATTAGGTTGTAATTACAAAAGTTAAATTATTGACATAATTCATATACAATTCATACCTTGTCGTAATCATTGAAAGCCATTCTGATTTGTTTAGGTTGGTTAAGTATTGTAATATCCGTAGCGATAACTTCAATATCTCCAGTAGTTTGGTCCTGTTTTGAAGGGAAAATACTTGATCGTTTACAAATTATTTATTTAATGAACACAATTGAATGTAAACCGGATTTAGACATACTTACGTTTCGTCTTTGTTTTTCAGGACGCAAAATGACCTTTCCGGTAACTTTTAGAACAGATTCTAAAGGCGCTTCCTGTGCTATCTTGAAACTGTTCTCGAGCTACAAAATAAATAATGCAAATTTTATAACGTTACATATGTACCAACAAAAAAGTAGACAGTGTCTGCACATTTGCACCGTTAATGTTGAGTTTAGTTTGAACCTCTTTTGGAACGTAAATTTGTGTAGTTCCATACAAATCGCGGAGTACCAAAAATGCTCCTTTCAGTCTTTTGAAGGTAAGCCAACCACAAAGAGTAACGGCTCGCCCCGCGTCCTCAGCGGTCAGTTCCCCACACGTGTGACTTCTAAAGGTATACTGCGATGGACTAGATTGAAGAGGAACTGTGTTGTCCTTTGCCTGTGAAAATTGGAAAATCGGTTAAATCTATTGGTGCTTTATTCATTCACATTACAACCGGATAATATTTAGCATATAGAATCCAGTTACCTCTTTGTCAGAGTTAAAAACTGGCCTATGGAAAGTTCCCTGCTTTCTAGTAAATCCCTGAATGACTTTCGTATCTTTTGTCAGCCTGAAGTTGGGCCTTGTCGCGGTGTAACAAGTTCTGACAGCGACATTCCTCAAGAATGTCACCGTTCCTAAAGAAAATGTTTAATTGTTAATTGACGATCAAATCTTTTTCGGGTATTTTGTTGGTCATATGTGTTACTAACTTGTGTCTTTTATCATACCACTGTTGCAGAGGAGATTAATATTGAATCGTCCTAGAGTCACTGACATTTTGGAGTTCAGTCGGCAACCTGGAAGAATTTAAACACAGTTACAGTGGAATGTAACATCACCGTATGTGATATCCAGCGATTAGCAATTTAATTTGCCCACAATGAGGGACACTTTCTGACAATTGGAAAGAAACAACATTTTTTATTTCATTTCAGTTCATGAATGAGGAATTCTAGTCTAATTTGGTACAACTTAAACTTAAGTTGTCACTATTGTCCCAACGCCGGGTTGCTTTTAACATCTGTTTTTCTGCATGTGCATGTGGGTTCACAGTTTGCTTTTCTCATCCACTTCAATGATTTCCTATGTTGCTGTTGCTGGGACAACATGCCGATTTCGCTGTGTCTTTCTCTTTACCATGTGTTACTATTACTGTGACTGCATTGCAAGTAATAGTGTACGTACAGCACAACCGTTCTAAGTAACTATGCATATATGCCGTTGCCGAATTCAGCGTTAAATATACTATGAATGAAATAGCAATCTCAATATTGAGTCAATACAAAACAGTTAACACGTGGATAATGAGTAGATAAAGAACTTAATTTTAATTATAATACACATAATATCATAGGATGAGAAATAATGAACATTACCTCAGCTAACACGAAGGAAAAAGAAGTTCATAAAATTTACAGGTAAGTCTAGCACGATTCTATTCATTTGATTTGATTTAAATATCCAATCCATTTGCCCTTTCTGTTTATTTGATAAAAATTTTAAACAATGTCGAGTTTTTTAGATGTTGCGGAAACGGTTTGTTTGTTCTAGAATATTACTTTTTCTTCTTTAAATTTAATTCTTTAATTTTTTCATTACTTTTCAATCGAAAAATTATTTCTTTCAGTTTTACTGGTTTATATTTTAACATACTATTAAATATATTAAATAAATATATTAAAAAATTTATGATTATAATTGTATCATTGTATGGCATTGGCATTGCACATTAAGGATTCGGTACAAGCAAGCAAATGTGACATGTGCGAATAACAAGATACATATATATCTTGATGTATCATCAATGAATCATCAAATTCATAAATGTGATTGATGAGATGAATTATTAAGTAATAAGCCATTAAGATATCCATTATTCATTGCATATTTCAATGCATTCCAGACAAAGGCTGAGGCAGAGATGAGAGAGAGCTCCATATTGGGCATTGTATGTGAATATGACATACAACAAAGAATGACAAACATTTTCCTGTTTATAAAATGGAATCGATTTAGTCATATTAGTATGAATAGTATAATAATATGATGATACTACTCTGTCTGCTCTACCTACTTTTACGCCATTCTTTTTTCTCATTAATTAGTTTTGCAGAACTACATTAGTTGCATACTAAATACGAAATATGTAAATGGACTTTTTTTTAAAAAAATTGTTAAACGGTTTCAGATCTCCACTGCCGCCCCTACAAGCACGAACTGTTTCAGTTTCTAATTTATACCTACAACTATCAAGAAAGTAGAAAATCGGCTTTGTCACGTTTAGCAACTGCGGTGTTACCAAGGAGAAAAATTAAATATTATACTTATTAATTTTATTACTTCATATCCCATTTTTTCTATTTTTCGTGGGTACACAATTCAATTGCTGATGTGAGTTTTACGACAGATTCCGTACTTCACATTTCATTGTTTTAAATTTTAACGATGCTGCGCTGTGTGATTACTGATGAATGCGCCTGCTTTAAATAATGACAGTATTTAAAGTACGAGAGGATTCGGTTTATTTTTGGCAAGACGCAAGAGGGGGAACAAAGGAGGATGTAAAGGAGGAAAACTCGGTAGGGAAACTTCCTCGCTGTTCGTTGCTCCCTGCAATCAATCCAGGAATGTTCAAGGGCAGCATCAGACAACGCTGGCTCCGTAGATATTGCTGCGGAACAAGAGCTTAGCAACATTTGCAAAAGTTACTGGCCGCATTAAATCCTCCTTTTACTACCATATTCAGTCTTCATCGGCGTCCCTTTTGCCTTCGCAGATTTCTCGTTTCGGTTGTCAAGTGAAATATGCATTTCGGTTCAAACTCTGATCCTCGTTTCATATAACCACAACTTCGCTTGTTTGCTGACAATGAACTGTCCCATCACTCCCCTTCCTCTCATCTCTCTCCGCTCTGCTAGTTATTTACTCATATTTCAACTTGAAAACGTTTATTGGAATCTTTCACGCTCTTTTCCGACTACCCATTAAAGTAGTGCCATAAAACCAACTTCCTCCTGTAAATACGTCGCTGCATGACGCCTGTTTTATGCCATTTTCCTTGTGAGGAGCCAAAAAATCTCATCTTGCCCATGCACATAGCAATAACAATATGCAATTTATAATTAAAATTAAAATGTTGAAGAATCTCAAAATCAGGTATGACTGAAGCACCACGCTTTTCTATTTTCAATGTGTAACTTGTGCAAGTCGTCATTCGGTAAGAGATCAGCTCAAGCTTTCATATAAAATTCAAACAAAAACTATACCACAATAAGATTTGACATAATTCACTGTTGTCAATCGATACAAAAATGTCGAATAAAAACCGGGTTAACACCGTTCCCGTTAATCCGTATGACATGAAAGAGCTTATTATATAATGCCTACACCACATTATTACGCAATACATATCAAATGGTACGAGATATAGGATATTGTAAATTGTAACGTTATGCATAATATAAAAAATTGCACTGCCTGCCTCCATTGGGGTGCCACTTGCCAGTTACCACTCTGTGAACAACAAAACCAGGCAAAGCTGCCAAACCTATAAAAACGAAAAGTGACTAGAGAGAAGACAGGTGTGGTGTGGTACATAACTGAATACAGCGGTACGGTCGTACGGTTGCTTTTGTGTGTTCTCCTTAGAAATCTGAAATCTTCATATGTACAACTGTTCCACTTCCAATTTCACCTTATATAGATGCCCACAAAAGATCATGAAATATGAATATGACAATTCTTTATGAACAAATAGATTGTACAATTTTAAATAAAATAGTGAAACATTAGATTAGCAAATTACAGACAGATCAATGCTAATTTCACGCCGGGCGGCTTGTTTGGGTCGGGTTTTAAGGGTTTGTGAAACCAGAGGTGGTTTACTCTTAATGGGGCAAAGTGAAAAATATACTTAAGCCCCTAAAAAACCCGTGATGGGTCACCCAGCCTGGGTGTGGGTCGCAATGCAAGACAAACGCGATGTTTTTCATTCCTTGACTATAGCCATAAGGAGTTTGTTACCCATATCACCCGTTTTATTACAATCAATTCAATTATAAATTTCAATCAAGAAATGAATGTCAATTTTCATAGCACGGGTAATTAGAGTATTTGGTCCTACAAGTTGTGAAAGTGCTCACCTCTAGTATTTCAAGCCAACACAGCCGATTGTAATGCTGGTACTGTTATTGTGAAGTAACGATGATGCGATGTTGCTTGCTTTAGCACATTCTTTTCTCTTCAATTCTTAATCCCATTGAATCCTGACTCTTCAGCTAAATTATGTCCTCTTCTCTTGTTCTTTCTGCTCAACTCAGTCCCTTTTCCTCCATTCCACTCGTCCTCTCTTCCCTTCTCTTTCGCATCTTTGCAATGTTTCATGTGCCACTCGGAATCTCCTCTTTCTTTTTGTTACCGACCAAGTTTAATTCCGGGCTAATAAAGCACACGACACCAGCTACACACAGTCTAAAGAGGAAATTAAGTTATTTATCATCTCCTATATAACTCTATCAGTAAACATTACTATACCGTATATAATTCTCACTTAATGAATCTTAACTAACTGGACAAGTAAATTACATTTTTCGGACTTGGTAAAAGAGCGAAAAGAAAAGTAAGCTTTCATTTCATATTATAGATTTTTCCCGAGTTTCTTCTAGCCGCGTGCTGTCATATTACATTTACGTAGATAATTCCGATTTGGTTAGATGTGGATACACAAATATTATTATTGCATTATTACATACACGCAGATGAGAAAGTAAGCGAGTACACACGACGGAGAGAAATATTATTTTCGTGTCCGTGTGTGATTGTTTTTTACTTCGTGAATGTTGCCTTTTCCTATTTACTCACACATATGAGAGTTGATTATTATTATGTTGGATGGCTTACAAAGCCGTGGGTAATAATAATAATAATAATAATAATAAAAATAAAAATAATAAGATGGTCTCGTTGCATGCCTACCACAATTCGAATATCCTGAGAGAGTAGCCAGGAGCAGCATATCATTGTAAACCAGAGTTCAATCACTCTGCAGCAACAGCAACAATGCAATGCGTGTAAATAGGGAAAAAGTAAAAGAAGTGTAAGTTACTTAGGCACTACCAGTCACAGTCAGTAGAAAGGGAGATAAAAGATCTGAGCTAACTAAAAAGTAATTAGAAACCGAGACAGAACAAGTCGTCTTTGACTTCATTGGGCCTTCGAATTATGCAGGTAAAAGGCTGAGCTTTTAAAGCTCCTTTGATTTTACTCACAGTCACAGTCTGTCTTGTAACAGGTTCAATTTTTGTGTGTAAAAGTATTACCATTTGCTTATATTATTGCAATTTTCGACAAATTAAAATGTGTCCAAACCAATATACTCTTGTAGTGTTAAATAAATAGTGAATGTAGTAATAATTTTACGAGCCGTAAACTAAGATAACATCAATATCTGGCGGTTTCGTCACGTCTGAAAACTGCACGAGCGAGAGAAAAGTCATTTATTTAGTCATTATATCACCGGGTCGTGCTTGTGTTTAATGTCCTGTGTAACTGAAAATATTAAGTGCAATAATTAAGTTAGTCCAGATGACGAGAAACAATGCTTTTTAGTAAGAGGCGGAAAGATTAAAGAAGGCAAGAAGAGTTTTATTCCATTCCAGACACCAGAAGCCAATTGTTTTCGTGCTAGTGACTATAAATTTTGATTGTTCTCTGTCTTTTGGTTAACTGAAAAGCTCAACTGGTACTAATTTTTATTACATTTGCCTCGATAAACTGTACTTTTACTCACCGGCCAAGGTTGCTTTCGATTAAATGATTGGATTAGAGAGATTTCTCTTAATGCAGTTTTTAGCTGAGGTTGTAGGT
Source organism: Cyphoderus albinus (assembly GCA_021029165.1). Taxonomy (NCBI): domain Eukaryota; kingdom Metazoa; phylum Arthropoda; class Collembola; order Entomobryomorpha; family Paronellidae; genus Cyphoderus; species Cyphoderus albinus. The sequence continues at coordinate 55,603 of VYYJ01000268.1, read as the reverse complement.
TGTAGGTTGCTAAAAATTTCTAATAGATTAGATTACACAAAATCTATTCGGGGTAAATTAATAATTTTCTGTTTCCATTTATTTGGTTTCAATAGTGAAGTAATACATCTGAACCAGCAAAACAAAACTTGCTCTGGGGGCAATTAAAAATCCGATGATAGATAATTATGAGCGCACCAAGTAGTAATCCGGAGGAGGAAGGCGATAGTGGTCCTCCTGAAGGATGTGAACCTATTGCCGATGAAGACTTGGATTCCGACGTTGGAACCATTTTTAGTAAGTTTGCGTAATTTTAGGTAATTGAGTTTTGTTCCTTTTTTGTCCTGCAAGGTAGGTTATCATTAATCAAATCTCTAGTAGATAAGGAAGTATTTTAACTGCTTTATTAATTGTTATACAGGTGATGAAGAAAATGGCAAAAAGCTGTCCGAAGATGAGGAGGAGGAGGGCGAATTAGTAAGCGATGAGGAATCCGGGAGCAGTCTTTCCAGTGACTCTGAAGACGGCAGTGAAAAATGCCCCATTTGCTTGCAGAGAATCACTGATCAAGAAATTGGCAGTCCTGAAATGTGTGAACATCAATTCTGCTTAAGATGTATTACTGCCTGGTCGAAGGTAAACTCGAGATAACGACTTAACGATTCTTTAACTTGAATTTCCCTACCATCTAATTTTGAAAGAATTTTAATATGGATTTAACACGTTTCTTATTGCATTCTATTTTCCTCAGAAAATGGCTACCTGTCCTATTGATAGAAAATTTTTCTCAACAATTATTGTGAAAAAACAATTAAATGGAGAGGTAGTACGAATTGAAGAGGTTAAGTTTGCCAACGCGCAAAACAACGACGAGCAATACGACTCGGATCCCACTTTTTGTGAAGTCTGTGGGCGTTGTGACAGAGAGGATCGGCTTCTCCTTTGCGACGGATGTGACCTGGGCTATCATTTGGGTAAAGCTCATTTCCCCTCCTTATCATAAAAACATACAATTATAACAAACAACTTGTTTAAAATCTTATTTTTGAATTTTTCAGAGTGTTTGGACCCTCCACTGGATTTTATTCCCATTGAAGACTGGTATTGTCCAAATTGTGTGCTGCAAGGTCTTAATCTGGTAAAAACGCAAAATACAATTTTGAAGCCTGTTTTTACTTTGGAAGTTAAGTTTTAAGTAATCGATTTTCAGTTATAAAGTACCTAAATTTCTTTGTGGGAAACAGGATGAGGAACCTGCTCCTGCACCTGCACCTATCCCGGCACCGTCAAGTCCAAGCAGAAGCCGCCCTTCAAGAATTCCTCGAACACTACAGAATGAGAGGATTTTACAAAGCATTGTAAATTCAACAAGCCTTTGCCTTATTTTGCAAAAAATAAAAAGGATCGTCAGTGATTATTTCATACTTATTCTATGTTTTAGGATTCAATTGATCCAGTTGAGTTGGACAACATTGTTGCTAGTGTGGCAGCAGGCGTTGGGGTTCAGTTTCCTTTTCGTAGGACTTCTCTTCGTGCAACCAGAACAAGAACCAAAAAGTCAGGTACTCGTAAGTATAGGAAACGCAAAAGTGGAACTGCAACCACAACTGGATCTGGTGGTCGAAGAAAACGCCGTTCTCGGCGTAAAACCCGGAAACGCCGTCGTGTTGCGGTTGATAAAAAACCTAACACAGCTCGAGGCCGCATAGCTCACCATTTAGGTATAATGCCTCCACTTCCAGGTCAAGTCTATGTTGGTCTGCCTCCTGCGTGCCGGTCTGCAGGAAGCTCTAGTTCCACTTCAACTTCTGGCACAAGTAATGCCATCAACACTCTTCGCTACAGTGCGGGCATCACACCACTTCGAATGTTTGGCGCTCCAAATGATTTATCTGACCTTGTGGACTCGTGGTCAGATGATGAAGGGCCGCTTGCTTCCGCAGCACGATTTGCACCAGCTCATCAACCTTTTGGCGCGAGCCTAAAAGGTCCTGCAGAGGTAGTTGCCGGACCTTCCAACTCAACAAGTGGAAGCTGTGATGTTCTTGGTCTTATTCTCAAGAAGCAGTATATTTTCTTGAACGATAAAAACGTCAAAATAACTCGAGATGGAACTCTGGTTCCTTCATTATCTTCTACGAATCTTCCTGACGTAGCTACGAGTCTCACATCCAGGTCTTCAAAAAACACAAGCACTGTAACGTCTCCGTCACTGGATACTCCGTCTTCATCACCGAGTAGGTATAGCAGCGGGTCACTTACTGTCGCCGTTTGTGGTTTAGCGAATGGGCAAGAGTCTACCCAACCAAGTCAGACGAGTAATGCCAATGCCGCCCAGCAAAATAGTGGCGGCTCACAGGACGTAAGATGTGGCGGTGAGAGTGATTCAGGGTCCTTCATAGTTGAGAACAGTGGTGGAGCTAACCAGGGTAATTCGGCTGGTAATCAAAATGTTTCCTTTTCGGAACAAAGCGGCTTCAATTTAAGCGACTACTGGGGAACACAACAACCGTCAAATCAGAGGCTTGATGAAGACGACTTTGATATTTATAGTGATATAGAAGGTATTTACAATACTATTTTCATTTTTATATCTCATTCACAGTTTTTTAGTCAAGTATTTGAATTAATTAAACGCTTAAATTTTACTTCGTAGAACAACCCCAAGATACAGAAAAGACTGATTCATCTTTAGCAAAGACTTCTTCTACAACTGCAACTAGTGGTTTTCCTTTGGCGTCTCCCGTAGCAGACACTTCATCGCGTAGAACATCGTTTCAAGATAGCTCACAAGCTGAGGACCATGACAGCGAGCTCGACATGGTGATTGACGAAGATGAAATTATCAAGTCGGCACAATTATCTCTGACAACAGCTCCGCAATCTCAGTCTCAATTGCTGACTAAAAATGTACCGAAGGACCCAGAAACCGTTGCTCTTCCGGTGGCCTCGAAAACTCAAAACCCTGAGGAGGACCAAACAATCCAGGATGACGATAAACTTTCAGAATCTCCTATTAGTATTCCAATGCCTCCCTCCCCGCCTCCAGATGACTTGGAAGAAGAAGAGGTGGAAACAGAAGAGAAAGAGAAGGAGGAAGATTGTAGCCACCCGAGAGAGTACGACCCATCAGAGCCATTGAACTCTGGTGCTAGTGAAGATGAAGAAGAAGAAGCCAGCAAAAAGAATGTTGAAAATAAACCGAAAGAAGAAGAGAAATCCGGAACGGCTTCAATCAACAAGACGCCTTTTAAGATGTCACCATCAAAACCAATGCCAGCTGAAAGTAGTACAGACCTTACCGCGATTCCCATTCCTCCACCAGATGAAGGAGGACGTCGTCCGGCCATCCACTTTTCGATTCCTAAGCGACACAACTTGCTGTCTCTTAGTTCATTAATGAAACGACAGAAAGGTCATGTCCGAAAAGAGACTAAACCAGAAGGCAGCGCCGTAAACTTCCAATCTGAAATATCGAAAGTGTTCGGAACATTTGGACAACCGGAAGAAAATGAAAGCAAAACCGATGAAGAAGAGAATCTCCCGAAAATCTCTCTAGTGGCGGAAATATTTGGTTCAGACGAAGATGACGAAGAAGAGGGCAACGGTACTTCTGAAATTCCTGCGATACCTTTAGCAGGCCAGGACTTAGCAGAGGACAAATTAACTGCGGAGGAAACTGTCGCAGTAGCGGATAGCGCAATCGATGTAACAAGTGGTCGCTGGAAAACTGTGTCAGAGGAACCCACGCCTGAAACTCCACAATTGCCAGTTCCAGCAGCAGAAACAACGATGCCCAATAACGCTGAGCCAGAGTGTAAACAAGGAGATGACACACAAGAGTCGCCATCAGGTTTACAAGAACGGGGATCAGAAGAGGAGCCAGAAATTATTGAGATCGTTACGTTGAACATCCCCCCACGCTCTCACCATCCGAGAAGGTTATTCGGAGGCCCTCACGACGTAGAAACCATATCGGATACGGACGACAGTGACATTGAAGTAATTGACATACGGTCTTCTAGTAAAGCTAAAGAGAACACTACAGGGAAATCTAGAGGCAATCGTAGTCGTAGTCGGAGTGAGAGCCCACCGAGACGTCGAGACCGGAAAAGACGGCATTCTTCTTCTTCTTCGGAAAGCTTCTTCGAGGAAGGTGAGATTGTCGACGGGAATAAGAGACGGAGGAGGGGGGACAGAAAAAGAAGAGTGAAGAAACGGCGCCTGAGCAAAGAAAAAGAGAGGCCGGTTAAAAGTTCTTCAGGACTTAAAGAGAGGAATTCTGGAGCAGAGTTGCACAGCAACATCTCGTCGGATGACGAAGGTAAAGCTGGTGACGATTCAGTGGAATGGAAGAAACCTAAAAAGCATTCTGACAGAAATTATAGGTAAAGCATGTCAAAATGTAATTAATGCATCATAAGATTATTACTTTTTCTTTAAAATAATAATAAATGCACTGTTAATGTTACAGGGGAGGAAAGTTGAAACCGGGACATGACGATAAGCAACGTGAAGTCAGTCCATCGCATCGTCATAGACGTAAGGAATCTTCTTCCTCTCCGGACAAGCGAGTTCCCCAAAGGTTCTCGAAAGCTGGGTCCGAAGGCAGCTGGCAACACGATCGACGAAACAGTCGTTCGGGAAGCTCCAATAAATCCAACAGGTAAATTTTTACTTCTTAATTTGATACGCTTAGACGCATGTAAAATTCCAATATTAAATATATCTTTGTTGTAAAATACAGGTCACCAGTAGGGGCACGTCGCTTCCGACGCCGAGCTTCCAGGTCGCCACACCGCGTAGCACACTCCAGATCACCAAGTCGAAGTCCTGAGCCAATCAAGCCAAGATCGTCTCACGTCTCAAAAGGAAGAACGTCTCGAAGTCGAAGTAGAGAAAGAGTCCAGAGAAGAAGAGAAAGGAGACGATCATTGAGCCGTTCGCGGTCGCCGAGTAATATTTCAAAGCGGAGGCCATCGAAGTACGCCAGGGCTGCTGAAGCACTGAGGCTAAAAAGAAAGTCGAAACTGAAAAGGATTAATGAGAGCAAAGCGATTGTGAAAGCAAAGCGAAAAGCAAAGGAACGACTTAGAGAGCGGGAGAAAAGGAAAGCTTTGGAGTCGAAGTCGAAAGTGGAGGAGAAGCCAACAAAAGCTAAACCTAAAGCACCAAAGGAAAAAGTAGAGAAACGGAAGAGAAAACGGGAAAAGTCGGTATCTCCTGTAAAGGCAATTGTTGCTGATGGTGATAGTATTGTAGTCAGTCTCAGTTTCCAGAAAGATACGGAGCATGCAAAGTCATCCACTGAAAAGGCGTCTGCCAGCAAATCGAACAAGAAGTTATCCAGCAAACGCCCAACTGATAGTGCTAAGCACAAGGAGAGGAGTAGTGCTACAAAACCCCCTTCAGTAAATAAGAAATTAGACCTGGGCACGGAAGACTTGTCTTCCAATTCTGAAAGTGGTTCCAGTGATAATAATTTGGCAAGAGACAAGGAAATTGGTGCTTCTAAGGTTTCGAGTTCAGGTGATGGCTCGGGCAGATCGCAATCGAGATACGAAAATGAAAAGTCGTATACGACCTCAGCCGCCGGTTCAAAATCCAGTGGTAAACACGATGACAGCGGGGAAATGCAAGGAGATTCGTTGGTCACATCAACGCGTGACTCTTTGGAGCCCTCCACAATCGCAGAGGATGACTGTACCAACTCAACGACTTCGCCGGTCCATCTGAAGCCGAATTCTGAATCGACCAAGTTGGCTGCTCAAAACGTGACATCCTCAGCACACTCTCCCAGAATACAGGGTACCTCCACTTTACCTTCTACACAGATTGCGCAGCAAACACTTCCTGGAGCAGGATTGGGTCAACCGTCAACACCAACAAAGGCTGGAAATAGCGTTGGACAAAAGTCGTCGTCAACAGGAAACTCTCTTGAGGCGTTGCCTCCCGCATCCTCAACAGCTCCAATGCCAACTACCTCAACGCAATCCCAGTCCCTTCGCTATCCACCAACCACTTCCACAAACTTGTTTAATCCAGTATTAGCCACTGTCGCATCTGCCCTGTTGGCGGCACGTAATCAAACTCCACCAGGTACAATGGGAGTGTTAAGCAGACAAAACACAACACCAGTTAAAAATCCAAACTCAAGGAAGCGAAATCAGCCATTTTCAGGTGGTGACGGGTCACCAGTTTCTCCAAATAGTAGTGATGGCGACGATTTATTTGAGCCACCTACAGAGCATGTCCCAGGATCATCAAAGAAAGCTGGTCCCGTTGCACAGAACAAGCCTGTCGCAGGTACCATGGCCAGCATATTTGACACTTTGTTTGGGTGTGAGCCTGCCAAGTCAATGTCAAGGCCAGACGGGAAATCATCCAAGACAAATAAATCCGGTGGAAGACCTACGCATAGAAAGGGTACGTTTATGCTGCATTTCGTTATCTTATTGATAGTTATTCAAAATCCCTCAGACAGTGAGGCCCTTCTTTGAATGAGCAACATTCCCTTTAATTCCTTTCTCTTTTATATGTAGCCCCAAAAAGGGATCCACCAGCTTTTACGCAACCTTCGCATCCCTGTGATAATGAAGATGTTCCTGCCTCCGCTGTTGAATTAAGCGTACAGGAAAAGGTTAGTTTCGTCTAGATTTTTGTGATTATTTGAAAATTAAATTTGACACTAGACTAATATGTACAATACACTTTTGTAATTTTCACAGCTTCTAAAGAAACTCAACCGTCAAGAGAGAGTTGTGGAGGAGGTGAAGCTATGTTTGAAACCACACTACATCAAAAAGCACGTCGACAAAGAAGAATACAAAGAAATTTTGCGTCGTGCCGTTCCCAAGGTCAAAATAAAATTTTGATTATGAAGAATTACATTTATCGGTTCTACGTTTGGATCAGTGAATTTTTGCAAACTACTATACAACATTGTAAGGTGTTTTTTTTTTTAATTTGCAGATCTGCCACAGCAAAACAGGGGAAATAAATCCGTTTAAAATTCGCGAGCTCGTTGAAGCCTACGTAAGGAAATTTCGTCATAATCGAAAAATGTAATGGAATGGTTTTTAATACGTTTAGTTCGGGCAACATTCGTCACAGTATCATAACCGCATAAAGGTGGTGTGATAAAACACGTCACACTTTATTCTAAACACTCAGTCCAGTTACAATCTTCACGCCGCAAAAATATCGCTATTAGTTTATTTAGATTTTTATTGACTTATTTTTACCTATTTATTTCTAGCTCCATTAGTCGAATAATCGATTTATATTCTTAAGCAGCATATTATACCAAATATCTCTTCAAACTAAAAGTATTCACTGAAATCATCTAAAAGTAGTAAAAAGTTTCTGTGTGCCGTAGTATTATTCAGCGCAGTACGATAATTTATTGTAAACCTAAGAAAGTTAAAAAAAAATAATTGTCCTGTAGACTTTATGCACAAATAGCATAGCAAAAATCAAATTGTTTATTAGTTTCTTTTCTATTCGATTATTCGAATGTGAGAAGATTATTATTATGGTTTTACCAATCATTGTGAGTAACTATTGAAAAAGTCTCGCCAAAGCAATGAGTCTAATAAAAATTCTTAAACCTTTTCTAATCTTTGGCCACCACCTTTCGCCTTTATTGTTATTTAATGCCAGTGCATTCGGACCACTCATGCTTGTCCTCCCATGAAGTGATTTCTTCTTATTCCTAAAAGTCTTTCCGATAACAACGTCGAAATCGAAGCACTGTAAAATACATAAACATTTTCTATATTGGTATTTAATGGCCATGAGAAATCTGGTATCTTAGCTTCCTCCTCCCCGAAGCGAAAAAATATAATTTATTGCAGTGAAGATGATTTTTGTGTGAATCATAAAAATTTTATTGTCCATTCACCACACATTAGCGTTTCAACCTCCATGATGCTGGCATCCAGAAAAAAATATGGGCCTGTAATTTAAAAAAGAGGTTTATTATTATTAACAAACCTTGAATCTACTGCAATTCCCAAGTTGCAGTTTGTAATTTGTGTGTAGACGCAAATATGTTAAATTATTGCACAAAATGCTAAATGGCTCCCTTTTAAAGGGTTGGCTAGCGGGGAAAGGAGAGTGTCAACATGCTCGGCTTCATTACCGTCGTATCCAGCAGGCTTTTGCGTGGCGAACGGTCTGCTAAAAATTGTATGCCTCCCTTTTTCCCTTACCTGCCATGGCAATTTTTTGTGACGTGTGACCATTTATGGAAATTTAATGAGCCTGTGTGTGAGCTCTCCCAGTCCAACATAAAACTCAACTCATCATTAGTATTTTTCTCTCTAAACGTTCCTCCATTTTTTGGCTAAGCCGACGAAAAGTTGCAAGGAAAAAATTGCATGCATGCAAGTCTTTTTTATTCTGTGCATGCAAACCCCTTTGGAAACAATGGTAACATTTGGCTATTTTATCAGTTTTCTCATACTCATGTCCAAATCTGTACACCTGAGGTTTTACTCGCTGAATCAATCATCTACCCGGCTTACTAAATCAAGTCCAGATACAATGCAACTTTTGTTCTCGTGGAAAATGGAATTAAATGCGTTTATCTTAGCCATAAATTAATCTTTCAGTGTCAAAATTAGTCCATCATTGCAACAATTAACTAGCAAGTTTCCAGATTATGAATCAATCAATTTCCTCATGTATTTTTCAAGAGTAATTGGATTGGATTGGATAGGAGTCCTATCATAGGACTATTCACCATGTTTTTTTGTTCTGACAAACCTAATGTAGACAAAAAGATTCATAGTGCAATAGTGAAATATCCGTTTGTCCAATTGTTTGTTAGGTGACCTTCAACCTGTGTAACTAAATCCCACGTTGTATCGCTGCTTACAAAATATTGATTATAGCAGATTCGGAAAAGAATTTTACAAGCACATGCTTAGTTAAGGTGTACATCGTTTAACTCGTTATGTAATCCAATTAAAGAGAATTATAACTACTCGATCCATTAATTTGATGTAGACTAGACAATTTTATTTTCCATAAACTGTTGAAACCTACCTATGCAAACTAAATCCGACCATGTCATCGAAAATCCAGTCCACCTCCTCCCAAATGCTCATTTTACCAAATTCGTATTAAATACATGTATTAAATTCTCTGGTTCAACTCGACCTCGTCTCTCTTTGGCTACCTTTCTATTTCTCTCATGTAGCTACTTTTGTTGCTTCATCCAACTGGTTCAAAAAATACAGCAAACCCATCACAAGTCAAGAAGGCAAACGTCCCACACACTTTTTTTTCATTTTGCTCACAACAACGTGAACTAAGAATGAGAACGTCCAGAACGTCCTTTCAAGAATATAATACATACATAATAATAACTGCACAGAGCATCTTTACGTGGACATAATTTGGAATGATATCAACGATGCAGTTTTTCTATGGCGCAATTTTATATGCAACTAAAGACATTCTAAAAATAAAATTGCAAAATGCTTAAGTAACTAAACAGAATTAAAATTTTTAAAAGCATTACATGCATATAAAATTATTATGTTTTTGTTGTTACATGCGTTAATAATCATGGAAAGTCTGACGTCGTCTGCTGGAACCATCACTACTTTTGGATTGAAGTAATGAAGGACGAGCACGACTGCCAAAAGCTTGATTCTTCAATTTATCAAACCAAATGATATTTAAAGTAATAATTAGAATTTGCATTTCCTTTTTCACCGTGTCATTGATAGCAATGAGTCCAATAGAAGTTGGTGGTAGTATTGTGAGCAGATGTTTCAATCAGAAACCTCCTTGAGAACCGTTCCATTCTCAGAGAAGACATAATAACGTCTAATAGAATAATGACCATTTTTCCATTTCGGTATCGTATCCCAAGAAGATTCCTTCTTTGATTTTTCTTGGCTTACGATTAGCTGACAAACATATTTTTTGTCCAAATGTCAATTGACCCTCCTGTCATTCGACTGTGTTGTGACAATCGTTACTTTTTAAGTGGGAAGGTGCACAGTGTAAGTACAATGTAATAATGTAAAAAATAAATGTAGCATGACGAATGAGCCAGTCCATGGCTGTGGCCCTCATTCAAGCGTCGTAGTCGTGCACTCTCCTTAAATGCTTCAAAATTGGACAAAAATGATGAAGACTTGTAATTTTGTGCATATTATTATGCATATTGCATATTACGTGTGTGTATAATTTATTTTTCTGATTAGATAAGAGCCTGAAAGAACTTAAATAGATTTCTTCCAATTTTTATTTTATGAATAGTACGCAAACGGAGATAGTCGATTTGATAAATAGAGATTTTCGTTTTCATAATCCTTTCTTTACCATATTAATATTTTCTTATCACTCGACTCACAGCCAAAAATCTTTTATTTTCTTTCCACAGAAAGCAGCTCGTCTCGTTTTCATTTCCTTTCAAATACTTCTTGCCTTCATCAAACATGTTATTCATGTCCATAATAATAGTAACCACCTCATACATTTGTAAAAATGCACATTATTATATTTATTATTACAAAAACTTACTGTGTACCTCTAAAGGACAACCAGAAGTAAGCTTTGAAAGAAAAAAGAGCAGTAGATCAATTGGACTCCTCCAAGCAATACAACCGTCTCTCAAGCAACATACAACGACCGTATAACAACCATGACGGTCGAAACAGAACGGATGAACCAAAAAAGCCTTTTCGCTCAAAAAAAATAACAATGCATGGAGACGCTTAGAAGGAAAACTGTGACAAAGCAATAGCTAGCAGGTATATCCAATACAAAAATGATAAAGTGAATGAAAGAGTAACGACTGTTTATAATCAGTACATAGCTCCAATAAGTATATTAAGGCTAATCGAGATTACTTAATAGAAGTCGGAGAATAAATACGAAGCCTACGTGCTACTGATTATAGCGATTTCTCATCTCATGCATTTCCAAAGTCATATTATATTGTAGTAAGGTTCCTTTCATCCTTTCCTACCTTGATACAAAATTGCAATGTAGATGAGCGTTTGGCTGATCAGAAGAGTGAAGATGATTCGATGATACACAAGTTTGTCTGTTATGTTGTACCTTTTGGAATAACGATTCCTCTCCTCAGGTCTCGTCACTCTCTGTCTATTGCTTGCAATCGCCCACGTTTTTCTTCTTTCTCGTCTGAGAACGCATGAAACGATGACATATTTGCCTCCTCGCTTCTCCTCCGCTCATTGTCAGCTTAACCATTATCATCACTGCAGCAACTTTTTTCACATCACAAGCCACATTTCATGCAACTGCATTCGTCTCTCTCCCTCTCTCTCCGTAGATTTGAATTTGTTCGAGAAGTTTTGCCTGACTCTCTTGCACTCTTTGCATCGAAGCAGAAGGATTTTCATTTCATTTGCAATCAAACTCTGGTCGTAGTGAGATCGTTGTACAAACGTTGGCGTCGTCTCCCGGTGGGAATATCACTCCATTCATTCAGTTTATTTTTCGAAAACCTTTTTTTCAATAAATTACCAAGAGCTTTCCTACCTGCCAACTCGCCTTGAAACAGTTCCTGTGATTCTAGAATTAAGCAAAAAAGTTCGACAACGTTTCCCTAACACACTTTTAGCTTCTTTTGTTGGTTTTACTTGGACCCATTTAAAAAAAGGTAAGGACAAACAGTTCAAATGTCTTTTTTAAATATTTGCCCAACCGTGCTTTCATAAAAACGCTTAATATTTAAGGATACACAAATCTTGGATGAAAACAAATTTCTCCAAAATTGCCGTACCGTTAAAGATTTACAATAATTGTCAGTCATTATATTGAAAATGGAAGTCGAAAAATGTAATTGTACACACGTGCTTCGCGGTCCGTAAATTACATTAGTCTGCCCAAGCTTCCCATCCAATGGTTTGCCCAAACAGTGTGCCGCACAAGTTTTTTTCAACTTTCAAGTGTAATAATTCTGGTGTACTTAAATGGCATTGCTTTTGGTATTCTCTATTCTGCATCTCACCTCTCGTGCGACTGCGAGGGTTGACAACGATGAGGAAGGTGATTTTGATCACGATCGTTTCCTCTTCTGTCCGTCCGTCTTTTTCTCTTGAATTCTGTATCCGCCCGTCTCATTTCATATTCACTTTTCCTCTAGTTTAATGCCGATTTAATATGTAATAAAGAGAGATTTACATGAGTAATATGATTCTGGGAGAACAGCATCACATCACAGATTTCATTTCACATTTCGAGTTTTTTTAATCACTTCTCGCTACTACATTTTTTTCAACTAATTTCCGCGCACACCATATCCAGATTTAAATGATTGATTTCCTGCGTGCCGATGTTGTCGTGTTGCTTGTTAACATTATTAAAAGATTTTTTATGAGCACCACCCAAAAAGAAATAAAAATATATTCACGCCAACATTTTTTGAGAATCCCTTTTAAAATTACATGGCGAGCGTCCATTTTTATTAAGGTGATACCATGCCCATCAACAAAATGTAAACTAGTGCTTAAAAGACGGGTTAATCCGATACGCAATTGGAAACGCGACGAGACTATCATTCTCAAGTTAGTTATTACGTATTCATGAATCATTATTATCATTGCAGTTTGTCCGTATAATACGAGAAACTTGGGAATATTTTTTATGAAAAGTTTGCTATATTTGGCGTGTTGCAATTTGCTAACTACATTTTCCGTATTTCTTTTCATGTAATCCAATCGACTCACAGATAAGCAAAACGGAACAGTTTCACCTCACAGGTCGTCGTCTTTCGACCCAAGAGTTTATGGTCATGTTGCTTCATTCAGGCATGCTAGCCAAGCTGTTCCTCTTTTAATACGGTCAAGTGACGAAGATTATATGAATCAAAGATCTCGCACGTTTCTCACTTGAGGCGCACAAAAGAATGGTCCTTTTTTGTAATTCTTCCATGATTGATACTACGTTGCGAAACACCGGTGTATGAATGACCATTTTTATATAAAACGCTATCGGATTGCAGTTGTTAGCTCGTAACACCTCAACTCACTCCCTGCCTCTCTCTCTCTTACAAAAAATTTAATTCCGTAGAAAGAGAGTGAAGACACGCCAGCAACAATAAAAATATTTGACGCGATTGTTGCCATTGCTGTGGTATGGAGTTTATTTTTTGTGGAGGTGTTTATTAGAGAGAGAGAGATGATATGAGAAGTGCTCTCGTGTTCAAGAAGACTGTCTCATTTCATTCGAGATGATATAAGTGCATGAATAAATATTAATTATTGTTGCCATTTCGTGAAGAGAAAAATGGTTACACCCAAACAACACGCAGTCACACTTGCATGCAGATTTTTGATTTGAGGCATTGGAAGAGAAAAGAAAACAGTTTGGCTCTTGTCTGTGAGGTCAATGGGCATTTTGTATGAAATTACTCTGATGACTTAAAGAAAAAGTCAGTAAGCAACATGCATCCCTCCATATTTTCATTATTACACCTAAATGGAGCTAAAATATTAACGTCTTTGTTATTGACCACTTTACGATGCATTGTTTAAAATGCATGTCGCGGAACGAGCACATGGCACGAGGCTACTGCATATTTTTTCTGAGTGTGAGTCCTTTTCGTTTCTCAAGATAGTGTTTAACCCCTGGTTGGGAATGATTTTTCCACTTCTATTTCTAGATGTCTCAAGGTAACCAGAGATAAATAGACAATGGAATTATGGATATCGTAAAACTCTTCATATCACCATTTTATATCTCACAGCCACTCTTAGGGTTGAGTTTTGAAAGCCCACATGATCTGATGATAATGAAAAGTAAAAAGTGCTGACAGAAATAAATAGATGCAATTTTTCCCTGACATGGCAAGTCGTAATCCATGGTTCTTCCAAAGATCATGATCATGCCAATACCAAATTATTTCTCCTCTGCGCTTTAACGATCTAGTGTTTTAGTATTTTGGGAACTGAAAGTGGGCATAAATATGTGCTACGATGAGCATGATTTTGATTTGCGAGTGTGGCTCGTCTTCTGGAAGAGTCCAGTTTCTCATGTCGTGATTTTTTGTGGGCCAACAAATAAGTGGGTTATTCCGCTAGGTATTAGAACATAGTCAAAAATATTCATAGAAACAAAGCTGATTTGGTAAAAAAGACCTTCGGATGAGAGATGCGCCAAATTTGTGATGTGATATGATTCATCGTGTCCAGGGCAGGATTAATAATGATGAGCGATTTTCCTTTTTCGTGTGGGTGGTTTGCTCTGCAAAGTGATCATTTGGATGGTACAGATAACGATACTGATATGAAGCTATTGTTTTCTCTGTTACAGTAAATTAAGAAAGTGAGGGGGAGATGTTTGCTCACACACATTAGCAAAAAAGGGCGAGCTGCAAACTTTAAACTTTGAACTTAAAACTGATCAACTGAAACCGAGATTGTTTCTGGAGTTGTAAAAAAGGTCTACAGAGCTTTCCCTTAAAGATTTAATTTATAAGAGTAAAGAGCTTTTTCCAAAAGGTGTTTTCCATAAAAACAGAATTTTAGTTTGCATAACTTCTGAATTCATAAACTGCAATTTTATACAACAAAAATCCAGAATTCATAACATGCATATTTCAAAAACTCGACATGTTTTATCATCTTTATCATGGCAGGCTTCACGTCTTTTTAGAAATCGACATTGACAAAGGAAGACTTATTTTTGAAGAGCTTGACAATTGGACACAACCAGTGATTTTTTGAAAGCGGAAATGAATCAGGAGTGATTGCCGTATCCTATCATTCCAGTACATATAAATATGAGCTAGATCTATTTAAAGTCGATGCGACTATGTGATTTCAGGTTGATCACACCTCTGTTACAAATCCCAGTTTGTGGAAGTGCCTCGCAAAATTAAAAGTGAGCACATTTTTTGGTAGAATCAAATGAATACAATTAGAGTAGAAATATGCATCTAATACACCAGGAAAAAAAATAAGAAAAAAGCTCCATTATAAAAATAAGATTAAGAATTGGCTCTGCTCTGTACACGGTAAAAAATGCAAAGTTAGTAGGCGAGAAAACAGCTACTCACTGCCTCTGTTCGTTTCTTCGGGGCAATCCCAGAAAAAAATTGGGCTCTGAATTTATTGATTCATTTGTTACTGTTTTACACCAAAAATGTGATACAATTTACAGTTGAATTCTTCAATGAATGACAAATGATAACTCAGTAGCTTCTCCAAATAATGTAAGATTTTATTAAACTGGGCTTCTCAGCAGAGATAAATAGTTGAACTGAACACAAAGTGGTATCTCAAACCATCAATTAATTGCTGACGTAATAAATAAGAAGGGTGATTTCGAAGTGAATTCATAATAACAGCCGCCGGGGGAGCGTTGGGCACGGGTTCGCAACAACATCGTCGTGTAGTATAATTAAAAGGATGTTTTTGTTACATTTAGCGTGGAATGAGACCCTACAGTGTAATTAACCTAATTAAACGGGGCCATCAATGTGATACCATCATTTCCATTCGTTTAAGGCTACAAAAATGTTTAATCCAAACATAAATATTAATTAAGTTACAATAACAATAAAGCATCGAGGTAAATACTATGTTGCAAAACTCCATAACATAAATCTCCTCTACCCTACCCGTCACTCTCGTTTATGACAAGAGATCTAATCAAAGTCGTCATTTTATATTCAAATTGATCTGAAATGAACTTTCTCAATGATTTAAAGATTTAAATTTAACTGCAGTTTCCTTATCAGCCTCAGTTTGCACATGGGAATTGGACCTGCCCAACATTGATTATTGGTTTCGTCCCTTTCTGGGGCTACTCGCTTGCTAAATCGTTATCTCTTCTTCGAAAGTGTTAATTAACATGAGAAAAAGACTGGAATAAATTAGACATAATTCGTATTATTGGCAAGACTCGCAGGCATTCGGACAACATTGTAAATGCTTGTAAAATAAAATATCATTCTTGTAGCTTTAAGATTACTTCACTCTTACTTCACCTTTTGTTCTCATTCTTGTTTGCTCATGCGACTTATAAGGCCGAAAGCAATCGATCAACTGTAATAAATACTTTAATAATGAAACTGCGACAACGGCACAGGCGCACAAGCGAGCGATGCATTAAACTAAACGACATGGTTGATGTATTGATGCGGTAATAATTGATCATATTCAAAAAGCTATCATGCAGGCTTAACTCGAGGTTCGAGTTTAAAAACAAATTGCAGCGATTTGAGTTTGATTTAAAGCTGGTTCTTTCTTACTGACAGCTATAGGCACACACAGAGCGCAGGTGAACATTCAATCAACTGTGAAAAAGTGCTACGCTAACAATTTATGGTCGTCTTCGCGGTGACCCCTGTCTGTAGAATAGTTTTATCATTATCAATGTATGCAAAGGAAAAGTGTGTAAGTAAATGAGCAGAAGTTATGCGAGTGTAACCGTCATCAACGCCTTGTAAGGATGAAGGCGACGGACGACCACCGCTAATAGTCATGAAATTTGGTGACGTGCATTTTCTTCGAGCTAGTTCGACTGACTGACAGAAATGCATGCTGCTCTGTGGACTTGTGACGTGCACTATTCTATTCTATACGCATAATTTCTCTCTTTTAAAGACAATTAGTAAAGTTTACTTGTGTACTGTTACTGTTGTTACGCGGTCCTATGTATCATCGTTTGACCTGTCTTTTTTTCGTTCCATTGAGCTGTCCCTCGCAATTCAAAAGTAAAAAGTGGACTCAGAGGATGTACAAAAGCATAGGCATTTGAAATCAAATTTGAAATATCGTCAGAAAATTGCTCTGTCTTGTTAGCGCAATTTTGTTTAAATGTTGAAGAAATGAAATGTTTCATCATAAGGGAAGATTTGTTCTGGTTTGCTTACGATTGGTGTGGGATCTCAATACAAATGGCCTGGCCTGTGGCTTTTGGTGATAGTATTTCTTTAAAAGACCGCCCTGATGATTAACTATGGTTCTTTTAAGCGATAACACTGCGATGGTGAAAATGATAAGAAAGCAAAATTGCACTAACCAACAAAGTTTAAATGACGAAACTGTTTGCATTTTTTCTCATTTTCTTTTCTCTCCGAAGAAGAAAATACTAAATGTAAATAGATACGTCAGTTCATCCGGAGTTATAGCAGAGCTATAATGCATATAGCTGCTTCGAAAAAAATGTACACTTTCAAGTGGTTGTAAAGTCCAACTATAAAATTTTTATGTCCTGAACACAACAAAAACCAGAGTTTCAAACTTCAAACTTGAATCCGCCTTCTACATTTATTTGAAAAGTTATAGTGGAGCATTCTCCATTTTTGTAGAAGTTGACAATGAGTTAAACCCTAAAAATACGCAATATTTGTTGCTTTGGCAGTTCAACAATTACTTCTTTCACTTTGAACGGTAAATAATGAGTTTTTTTTGTGTTAGCAAAGAACCCAAACTAATTTTTGAATAGCGGATTCGACGTTAACTTTACTTTATGATTTGTTTGGTACTGGTTGGTAGATTAGTGCGACTAGTTGTGAGCCAAACGGCCCAAGTAAAGATGCAGCTACAACTCAAATATATGGTTCGAACTTTTTCTCCCAGTCTCGTTCTTTGCCACACAATTGCAACAAAATTCCAAGCACATAGAAAGTACATTTACTTCAATACAAACAACAGCCAAACCATTGTTGTAACTTTGATTTTAGAATTCAAATGACATGGTCCTCAAAGTGCCAATGATTTTCTGCTTTCTTTGGTATGTGCATCATGCCTTGACCTCATAGGTGATGGGTAAAGTAAATTAAGACGTATTGCACGTCATGTTTAACTCGGTAATTTCGAACAACTCATCTGAATAATCAATGAACAAAGAGTTATAGTAAATTTTATCCAAACAAAGCATATAATGTTGGAATCCAAAGTATATTTACCTTTAACAAGACTTGACACATGTTTGTCCT
This sequence comes from Cyphoderus albinus, assembly GCA_021029165.1. Taxonomy (NCBI): domain Eukaryota; kingdom Metazoa; phylum Arthropoda; class Collembola; order Entomobryomorpha; family Paronellidae; genus Cyphoderus; species Cyphoderus albinus. The sequence continues at coordinate 37,689 of VYYJ01000268.1, read as the reverse complement.
TTCCGCACAGAGAGGTGGACAACAAATTAAAACCCAGCCTTGATCAACGATATCATCATATCCATTTAGGTATTCTTTAACAAGGCTGTTTCAAGCAAGCAAGTTTGAATCAATGGCAGTATCAAATTAGAAAATAATGATCCGGGCAATAATAACTTTACAAACTACAAACTATAGCGTACAGCAACTTTCTGTATCTGAGCGTGTCAGCTCATTCATTATTTTTTGTCTGATAGAAAGCTACAAATTGAAGTGATACATAATCAAGATTAATAAAACAAAGTACATCTGCACCTCCCTGCCGTCAGAAAAGTTTACATCGGTAAAACAGATTCTACCCAGTTATCTTTTATATTACTGCATTTTTTTGTCATTTTACTTCTGACAGCAGCAGTGGCAGCACGTAAGAAATTCTATAACTCACTAAAGCGCATTTTGGATAAAGCGTAAAAAAGCCCAAAGGTAAATCAGGATGCAGCAAAACCAAAATGGTACTTTTCTTTCGCTTTTTTTTTGATTTTTCATTATTTCCATATAACTTTTCATTTTCGAGTCTTCTAGAATGTGCGTGCCATCACATATTCGTATTAGGCATTGGTTTATTATGTTACACAAACTATCGCACAAGTCAGTTGCCACCACTCGTGTTAGAATATTTTTATCGTCATAGGCCATGACCATTGCTCATAGATTGCATTGCAGAAGATCCGTACCATGAGGCCACCGGTACGACAGTCATCATTATTTTCTTTCTCCGATAAAAAAAAACGTTGCATGCATAGAAACATAGACAAGTATCGTTTTTTGCATATCGGTCCACCTACCCATTCCAGGTGCTCTTAGTATGTAGAGGAATTTATTTATGCTTCGTACAACGACATCACTTCCGTTTTCCATTTCTCTTTCTTTGTCAGAATTAAATGATGAATGAGTATATTAAGATCGGACGGAACAACTAAGCCCATCTCCTTGTCTTCCCAGTTTTACTCACATTTTCCTTCACCGATAACAGCGAGCAATGATGGTAATAAAGTCGATTCTCTTCCGTTAGTGATAATCGTGTCAGTTATAGAAGAAAAACCCGCATGTCGTATCGCCATTTCTCTCACCTGGTAAAAAACAGCAAAGACGACCATTATTTTTGTCCAACTAAAAATGTGCACCATTTGGATACATACTTTTTTAAGTACACGACTGGTTATTACTTATTCATGGTGGCGATGATGGGTTTGGAAACGTGTTCCATGTCAAAATATTAACATTGTTGAGAGAAGGAATTTCTTGGTCTTAGTCTTGTTCTTGTCCCTCCTCCAAATTTCCACGTCGTTATGTTATAAATTTATATTCTTGTGCGAACAAAGATAATGGCATTGCCTTCCGGGAGTTTTCCATTCGTGTGTTGTGGAGCACTCGAGCAATGTTCCGGATACTTGGACGCGTGTAATCAATAGTATCAGTCTGAAGAAACGGCAAGTATAAAAAATGGTGCCTTTTGAGCTGAGTGAGCGAAAAGAAAAAGTCCATTTTTGTATGGTAATGATAACAGAGTGCATGCAGGATTCGCGCATGCATTGGAATTTTCTTGTGCAGGTAACAGACAAGCAATAAGCAATTCACTTGGTACATATCTACATCCACCTACGTTTTAAAAATCATTTTTTTTAAATGTGTTGTGTGCTAAATGACTGCCTTTGTAGGTGGTAGGTGGTCACAGTTGCCGTTCCCAAATATCATAGACAATGAATGAACAATACAATATTATGCGTACACCTTTAAACACTAGTAAAACATTATTTTCGAGAGGAGGAAGCAAAAGTTCCAAGAAGCATTTTTTGTTGAAATAGGTGCGATTAATAAGCAAGTGTTGCTGTGGCTGTGTCTGTGTGGTTGTGTTGGCCAAGTGATGATTAAAGATGACTTCAAAGTAGCTTAATTTGTTTGTATGGTTATGTGCTTGCGTGGGTGTTTGATGACGAACAAGAGAACAGACTGTCAACGCCAATTGCACTCCCTCTCTATCTCAATCATCATCAAGATTCATCCGTCTTCCATCATCACTGTCACCATATCTTCATTAAATAATTTATCTAGACTGTCGCAAAAGAACACTCGAAACAGTTAGCGTAAAAAAATAATCAACCTCAAGTACAAGAAGCTCATTTAGCCATCCAAGTAGATACAAGTGTCACAAGATTGACAAAATCCCAAAACTCTTGTTCTTCATGTCATTTCCTATTTTGTGCCTCGGTCAAGTCGTTCTGACATAAGATACTTGCAACAGCGGAATCTTATTTGTACCTTAGTCATTTTTTGCTTAACTGTCCCTTTGTCACTTCACTTAAATTTTCTAATCTTTTTTCGTAATCTTCTCCTCGAGGCCTAATTTTTTGTACGCTTCACCTTGAAACAGAAGATGATGATGGCGTTGGGTTGCCTACCTCCTCTTTTCTGTCACGGTTCATATCCATGAATGAATCAAGTTCAACATCTTTTGACCAAAAGTGCCGAACAAAAATGCAGTACGGTGCCGCAACTGCAGACCGAGTCATAAAACACGATCATCATAAAAGTGGCTCGAAGTAAACTTTATTACTAGTTTAGTCATCCATTTTCATGTCTGCTGCGTTTAGCGTCGTTAAGCAAGGAACGATTCAACAATCAGTTATGATTTGCTCTTCCTGAATTCAACTGAGCAAGAAAAAACAACAGAGACAATATTTTAAGGGAAAATAATAAATAATAAATAATATTCAATTAATCAACTTTATGATTAATTAACACGAGTGAACACCTGTTATGCTCTGGCTCTGCTACCTTGTGCGAAGCTCGCCTGCCCCAATTTGGATAATATAATATGGAATTAGTACAACAATGGCCTGACTCGTTTCTTCGAATCCTTTACCATGCTCTCTAATGGAATGTACAAAAATGGAAATAAGATTTTGGTGCTGACTGGTCAATAGATTATTTCGCTCCACAGTTTTTTATTGAATTTTTCTGAACTATAATAGGATACGGTGTCTCAAGCGTGCAATACTCAACCTTCTCCAAAGTTTATTGTAATCGTAATGTCTGGTTAGCGATAGCGAATCCCTATAATAATTAAAGCGTGTGGGCAGTGCCACAAGAAGAAAGAATAATTGTCCAAAAGTTGAGTCACGTGATATATTATGAAATGAGATGAGAATAACGCATGAAAATAGACGAGGCCGTCTAATATTTCTTCTTCATCCCTAATAATTTCTCTTGAAAATCCTTTGGAAACAGAAAAGGTGCTGTACTCGCCTGAGTAATCTTCTCATGATTTAGAACTGAAATTCTTACAGCAAGATTGTTAACAATTTTGCTTTTGTCCAAACTATCACCGGTAACAGTTAATCATGGATGGGATTCAAAGTGATTTTTTAACAGACGGAGCAAGATGCGAAAAATCGCTGTGCATAAATAACCGTCTTAACATCGTGTCATATCTATACAAGACAAGAGTGTCATTCAATTAAGCGTAGTGAAAGAAGCTTCTTCTTTAAACCTCTCGCCAAATTTCCTTTTAAAGGTATCATTTCTTTCTTCCACCCACAAAACTAAAAATCAGGTTGTGCTCTTTTTTTAGCAAGGGACTAAAAAACTTGATAAAAACTCAAAGTTGAGCATTGTCATTGAAGCTGTCAGTCATTCGTTTGTAGTAACTGGTAAAGCACATCAGACTTCTCGGAGAAGGAAGAGCAGCATCAACCGTCCACTTTTTGTGGCACCGACATAAAGATGGGCCCCACAGATGGTCAGTGAAACTTGCACAAAAACAGAAATACTTTATTATTACTGTTAATATTTTTTATTTGCTTTATTATTCCCATTATGTTTATTTATTCTTTTTACTGGCTTTTTATTATTATAAATAAATTCCATCCCTGCCAACCACATTGTCATTGTAATTGGTTCTCTATGTCAAACGCACACACGAGTGACCGTCTTTTCTAAAGAAAATAAAAGCAATGATGAAAAATTAAAGAAGCTCAGAGAGGAAAGAAGAGGTCGAGTTATTAGAGAGTGAGTAGTGAGTATGAGATCCTTATTCCAAGCTGTCCTGCCTAATATGAGTCGTCGTGGCACTGCTAAAGCTAAAAATAATTATTATCATAACAGTCCATCTGTGGCAATAATACTTGTCAAAAGGAGTTTTTCTCAGCTCTCTCTGGTTCATTCGCCGCCTACGACAAAAGTCGTATGAAGATTGTCGGGAAACGGATTATCACTGAAATAGTCCTTTTTCAGACATATCATTAGGAATTGCAACGCAATGAAGGAAATTTAGTTTTGGCGTGAAAATCTTGTATTGTCAAAAAGGGTGGCTAAATTTTGCAAAATTAAGATCGGACGAGGTGAATCTAAATTCTCAATCTAGTTTTGAGTGAGTTTGAGACATCTTTTCTATTCCATCGTGGTACTCTGGCAAAACCAAGTAGCGTTTTAAGTATGTATGCGAAGTTGTATGAAGAGTTACCACGGACCACCCCTATTTCATATTGGATCAAGTTGCATTAGTGCATGGTTACAGCGTATTTTGTATGTAGTTTTTGACAGGTGAACAAGTCCAAATTACTTTTTATCTATCTGTCATTGCACTCTTCGTGTTGCCCGATAGTAATCCTTAACACAGAATTATTTTTGGACGGCGTTGCTCTTCTAAAAGTATTTTTCATTCTAAAAATGGAGGGATGGAGGAACATCATTAAGCTTAACTTGGAGAGGCGTCGCATAGCCAGGTGTAATATTCTCATCTACCCGAATAAAATTACACTGTACATCAAATGAATTCTGTTGTCTGAAGAGTGATGAGTTTCAGGTTTCCAAAAACACACCGTCAAATTTTCGAGGAAAGCTGAGGCACGAAATGTGAAACTCGGGTGGCTCCCAAGAGCAACTTCACACGAGATGGCTTGGATGTAATAGTTTGTGAGTGCTTATGGATCTCCTTACGAAGGAATATTTAAATCCTCGCAAAGAGAAAGGCCATATTATTCTTGTATTCTTGATACGAGTATTGTGGTCATTACAATTGCCATTGTTATCCCTTCACTCAAAAGTCAATATTTTTGTAACAAGACATTACTCAGAATAATGTGTTTTAAATAAATACATTACACTTCCAATTTAGTTTCACCAACGTGGGCGTTTCTCTTGGAATTTCAGCAGAAATAAAATGTATTCTTTCGTTTTTATCCATTCAGCCATTTTAAAGTCTTTGCTTTTCTCTCGTCACAAAAGTTATATGCCATAATTTTTAGTACGAAACGACAGGACTTGATTATCTTGCAGCACAATGTCAACTAAATGACAACTGTGACATTGCAAGTAAATATCTTCGGTTCTTACCTCAGCAGTTTATGTCAGAAAGAAAATGCCACAATCCAAATTTGAAGCAAGCTTCAGTCATTCAGTTATATCTTTTCAAAAGTTGACACCGCCTTTTCACAAGATAAAGTTTTAAAAGTTATTTTATGGCATAAAAAAAATCTTTAAAAAATGCCGAATCGGAATTTTTGACTGAGGTAAAAGGTTCGCTTTTTTAATACTTTTTCTCGCCTTCTGGCACTTCGCACATTAAACACGCTTTAAGCTCTCAGCACAAGGGAATCATTAAAAAATATTTATTGAATGTGTGTGGCAATTAAAATGATTTAAGTAAAGACGTACTCCACCATTCCGACCAAGCTTTTTATTATTATTGTTTCTGACCTGAAAAAAGTTATTGAATACAACTTTACATAATTGCAGCTTTTGTATGCAGTGTAAACATTCTATAACCTTTTCCTATTTTTTCCAATATTCTAATAATGATGATATAATAGGATTCATGTACACTCAATTGATATGTTCAACAGTATAGACCGCCCACGTACGAAACTTTATTAGAAAGCCAGTTTTTTATTTGTCTGCTTCTTCATTTAATTTGCAACTAGAAGGCATCATGATGATCAACCATCATCAAGAAGGAAATTCAGCCTTGTTTGGGGTTAACGAGATTGAGGATCGGCTTTTGACATGTTTACGATTTACCAACTGTACAACAAGCATTCAAAGCTATGCAGTTGTGAATTTATAATGAAACGCTATAAAAAGCATTTCCAGAGGGATCAATCTATTCACCTGGTTTTCTTCTCTCCAATTTTAAGATCTTTATTCGCCAACTTTAATGTGTTCTAGCTGAACGCAGAACACGTCTCGTGTTAAAATTACATTTATTATCTTTTATTCATTCATCGTCGCCACAAACTACTCATTTATGAGCGACATTCATAATTGCCTTATTATTCTTGATTTCTAAATTACTATTTCCTAGAACCATGCCGCGCTATCGTCTGGTCCAGTTTAAATTAAACATGTACATACAAATAGATTATTACATTATTTATCTCGACCTCTACCCCTATATACTAAATGTAAAGAGGAAGTGAGTTTCACTTTTAAAATTTGGTGTAATAATGAGCCACTCAGAATCGACCCAAAAACGTGAATGTATTACCCCCTGAAGGTTGAACTCAGCCTTTCATATTCTTTGTCTTTCTTCTTAAATTCTCATTTCATTCTAAATTTATCGATTAAAAACGGAGTTAGGTGTGTAGGCTTCCACCAAGAAGCATTCGTTTGTCACAGTTAACTGCATCGAGTGTCCTAAAGGCAACGGAATCGTAAATCAGCAGTAGCGTGATACTTTAGCGATAATCATCCTACGTCCATTCTGATTCATTCTCTCCCCCGTTTTCATGTATGAAAGATGGCTAGACCAGACAAAAATGACGTCATGTCAGTTGAGGCTGCATGGCTCATATTGTATTTGAGTTGCCTGCAAAATCTAAATAGTCTTGATTAATATTTTGATGTCGTGTCTTCCTTCTCTTTAACTGTTGATTCAGAATTTGCAGTGCCATTTATCTCGATTACGGTATGAAATAGGAATTCACCAACTTCATTTCATGTCATGCCTCAGTGTGTTTTGACAATGATAATCGAAAGTGACAGTCTTTGTAATGATATATTGCAGTAAGAGAAGCAACAATTTTGATTGTACGAAAGAAGTAATTTTATAAAAATGGATGGCAGGGGTGTCAGACATTATGCATAAATTAAGGAAAATAATAATATCAGTTTCGGCATTTTAATTACACTCTGCTATTTGTTTATACAAGACATGCAAGATTTAGGTGTTCTGTGATATGTTTAAAATTAAGAATTCTGTCATTTGGGGCCAAGCCGACAGATCAAATTTCACTTGTTCGCTCATAAAAAATTACCCATTTTCTTTTATAATTATGTATTGCTCTTTTCAAAATTTATTTCTCTAATAATAACTGAGTTGTTGTTCTGCTACTCGGAAAATTATACTTTTTTGCCAAAACATGGCAAATAAGCTTTGGAGTTCAATGTTGTCCTATTAAAGAATTCCTTTTGTGTTTCTGTCAGACATGGGTGGACACATTCAACAAAGACCTTGGACACCAACGAAACGACGTGGTCCTATTGCTGCCGGTAAGTTATACCAATTGGTAATAATGTCCAACCATGAGCGATAACGTGTACCAAGATTGAACTTGTTTTTCTACCTTCTTATTCAGAGTTCAGTAGTCCAGGACCTGCCTCCGTTGCTTTGCCCGGTTTAATTGGTAAGTGCACAAAAGACGCTTGTTTTCCAAGTGAATTTGATGTAGAAAGGTAACAAAGTAACTAACGATCTGCTCTTTTTTGGACATTGAATGTGTTCTAGTCTGTCGACTTTAGAAATAAAGCAATATTAGCACACATTAATGCTTGTTTTCTCCCAATTTCTATTTATTTATTTTTTCTTGCTTTCTGTCCGATTACAATGTGCGCATCTCCCTTGTAGCTGTCATGACTTGAGAAGGTGTGAGTAAATTATGTGCGTTTTTTTCGGTTGCCTTATTACAGATTTTACTATAATTATGATCGTGAATTTGTGTATGGAGATGATGGTAATGATAAATAATAATAGTGATCGTGATCACGATAATTGTAATCATTCCAAAAATGGTAGACAATTTTCATCTTTACTTCACTGCAAGTTTTACAAAAACTTATTTTGCATTCTTGGCAAAAACAAATATTGGCATTGTTAACCACAGCGTGCTTTTCAATTTTTCTATTATTATTTACTGGTTTTGGAAATTATTTTTGGGGAAAAGCTTTGTATTATAATCATTTTTTACTTCCAATGCTTGTTTTTTCATGTCTGTATTGTGTGAATGACAATGTGATGATGAATTTATGGCTTTTCACCGTTTCTTTCTATCATCGCCCTTCTCGTGGTTGGTCCCTGTTTCGTTGTTTGTTTGTCTGCATTTTTGTTTCTTAGGGTTAATTATTAGGCATTGTGTAGAAAATTAGTGTATATTTAATACTCTCAGAAACTGATGCCATTATTAGCCCATTGTTTTTTTACTTGTTTGGAGACATTTTGCATTTACTAAATAAAAATGAGTTACGTGACAAGTATCAATAAAGTTGTTAATTTTTCTGGCTAAATTGCGAACTCGGAATGTTTGGAAAATGGCACGGCTGAACGAAGGAAGGACACCTTACGTTTCTGGGAAAAGCACGTCACCATGTTTTACATTTGGAAGTAGGTAATTTTTAAGATATATCTTCTTCGAAACTGCTCGTTTTATTTCACTCGTTTCAAACGAGTCCTTTGTAGTCACATTTTTCCATTTATTCTGGTCGTGATCAAGATAAAATATAAACTATGCAAATGAGCTCCGCCTACAACAAATGAAAACAACCACCTTTTCATTTTCTCTCCCCTGTTGCAATTCCATAACAAAGGCTTATCCAATTCTATTGTCAGCATCGTAATGATGACGATGATTGATAAAGAAATGATTTATTTGTTTTTACATGCCAATCAGACTTTCAGTCAGTCAGTAGAGTTTGAAAAAAGTGGTTTTGATGGCGGTGGCGAATTTTCAATTCGATTTTTTATGATTATTTTTGAATAGCTGATGGTAGGTAAATACGTTGATGATGAATGACTTATTGTTTTAATTCTGATTTCTGTTTTCATTCTTTGTCGATTTGATCGGGAAAATTGTAATTGCAAATTATGTGCACACTTTACGATGCGTCGAACCAACTGCAACTACGGTGTAAAAAATGAAATCGCTGTTGTTGACAAATGTAAATAATGTACTGCTTGATTATACCAACGACTAACGACCACTCACCCTGATGGACTCTCCAACGCACACTCTGACGGAATGTAATTAATTTTCCTCTTCGTCATGCAAAATACCATCATTTGCTGTGGGACTGCTGTGCATCGATACACGTGTGCAAAAATAAACTCAATTCTCTATTGTTGATTGAACGTGGTGAACTCCTCTTCATTTCGCTATTCTCCACCCTCTCCTCTGCACAAATTATCTGATTAACGTTTTGAAAATATATTTGGGGCGCTGGTGTCATTTCGCGTGTATAAATATTGCTCGGTGGTTGGCTTCACTTCTGATTGCGAAGATAGACACGTGGACCCAACAGACCACGCAGGACCCGGTCCGGGAACTTATAATGTCATTGGCTTATCAAGTAAAGGTTCGTGGAAGTTGTATGAATGAAATGTAATGTTTGATTGCATGCTTTCTACTACTAACTTCTATTTACGCGCATTCGCAATACGGTTTTTGCAATAACTATTTCAATTTTCGTTTTTCTTTCATTTCATTTGTATTGCATCAATGTAAAAAGAAAGAAACCTTTAACTTTTAACAAATCTCTTGCAGGAAAATCGTCTGCGCCATCTGCATCTCTTCATTATCGTCACGCAGAACCGAAGAATTTCGTCACCCCTGCTCCAGGAAGCTACAACCCGGAAAAGGCGGAAATGAAGATTTTGGACCACTCACCAAAGTACAGCTTTGGAATCAAGGCAGAGAAAAAACTAAAGAGCAATACGCCAGGTACCTTGTGTGGTTGTAGAGTTTTCCCTGGGTTTTTCTTAACTCTCTTACCAGTTCACATCTGAAACTGCACCTATCACCCAAACTTTATTTCAATTTCTACTTCTTTCAAACTCTATAACTATTACGATTTAGAAAATGTAGTATCTTTTAGTATGAAAAATTATTTCCTTGCAGCTCCAAATGCTTACAATATGCCACCGGTTTTGGGTAATTGTCCAGAAGGGACCAAGAACAAAGCCCCAGCTTATACTATCTCTGGGCGTCAAAAGGACTCAGTTGACCCAAGGGTGGCTAACCCAGGTCCTGGAAAGTATGACGCCGGAAATATGGACACTATGAAGCTAAAGGCTCCTGCATTCTCGCTCAGCACTCGTACTCAGTTGCCATCGGATGATACCAAGAAGCCTGGTCCTGGAGCTTACTCCGCAGAAAAGGTTTCCAATTTCGAACCGAACACACGTTTAGAATATTAAATGAATTTCATTTTCGAAAACATTTTCAAAATCTGAACCTGTGATTATTGTAACAGGTGAATCTGAACCCGGCTCCGGCTCATTCCTTTGGAATCAAGCACTCTCCATACATTATCAGTAAGCCATTTTAGTTCTGCGTTGGAGGTTCTATTAGGGCACGATTTTACCTTTTCCAATAACTCTGTAGAAGCCTAAAGCACCCAACTCTTATCGAATTTACACACATTCTATCCGGTTTGAATATGAGACGGAGGGAGGGATGGAAGGACGGAAAGGGATACTCAACTAATTCTTCGATGATTAACTACTCCAGCTTTATACCGAGAGAAGGATGACGAGCAATGACCATAATGTTGTTCCAACAAACACAACCACGATTACTTAAAGCAATATGATTATCAAATTTATTTTTATTCTCCAATCAATATGATCCATGATCCAAATGCTTCCATAAAAGAAACAAAGAACAAAAACGGTTTTTATACGTTTGCCAAGTTTTCCACATGCAATACTTTCTCATTAATTCCAGCGTTTTTCATTTTCCTACGATTTTCTTGATAAGATATGTTATCACAGTAAAATTAAGACTCGGTGTTTTCACTGTTATTTGTATACTGACACAGTTTTCAAAATGGTGCAGACAGAAAAATAATATTCTGAAATGAAATGTAAGACAATTAAAATCCATGCGATGCTACAGATTGTTCCATAGGTGGTATTAATATGCCTTATAAATAAATATTATTTCATTTTTATGTAGAATGATAAAACTTTTTCAAAATTACTCTAGTAGTAATTAAAACTAATTTACCAGAACAATTCTAGAATATGCATTCTAAAAATATGTCATCAATGCGTATGTACCAGTAACCAAACTCACATCTACTACTAACATTATTATATTATTTAGCTCTACCCAAGTAGATATTTTTTCTTCAAAAATCATGTTTTTATCTGACTCTAATGTAGATAAGATATTTATATATGTATTTGAATTAACACATCCGATTGTATGATTACTCATCAACTAAAATAAAGTGAATTTGCGTTATTCAAAAAATTAACTTATTTTATATTTTTTTTGCATGAAAATGAAAAATATGCGTTTATGCATTGGAAAATGAAATGCTGTTCAAATAATTTAAGAGAATTCATTATGAAAATGTTTTTCTTAATACCGTAAAAATTAATTACGCATTTTTATTATTTTACTGGCATTTACATTTGTATATTAAATTTCTTTCACCTTTCTCCGTCTCCGTTTCCATCTCCATTTTGTGCTTAAACATACAAGCAGTTTAGTGGCTATTTAGTCAAGATGGTACGGTTTTGTATAATAAATATTCAGCGTCTACTATTACTTTTTAGAAGTCTCTATTGTAACACGCAAAGCGATGGTACTCTCATCAAAACGTTTCTTTTTCCATTTTAGATACAAGTTGTGTCATACAACTTCTCACGAAGGAGCCGTTCATTTATCAATTGTTGGTATAACTTTTCTCTTGTCATTCTCATTCTCAGTATAATTTATTATAAAATATATTTGGTAAGCAAACAAAACAAAAATGATAAATTTCTACTTTTAACTACAACTTCATTACCACACTAGGAATATTAACTATAGTAATAATAATAACAACAAAATGATGATAATAATAATATTATTTAATCATGTGATGACAAACACAATAAACTGAAACGAATTGTCTTCAATTGTTCATGTTCAATAATATTTTCATATAAATTTTGTTTTGAGGTAGACATGTTGTTGTGATGCTTCGACCAATATTGCAGTCTTTGCCAGTCTTAAAGACAATCAAAAAATATACAATTAAATTAAAGGTTAGAATACAAAACCAGGATACATTTAACAACTTATATTTTTACAAAACTGATTCATAATTTTAGCTACAACCTAAAAACCTAAGAATATTTGAATAACATTTTAAACTCGGTATTCCATATGAAAATCAGAAATATTTTCTCAATTATCAAAATTAACAGCCTTTCTCGTTTAATAACAGTTCGATCTGTTTCAATAAGCAAAAAGAAAAAAGGAAATTGCCTTTTTTCTCTGTTGTGCCAGAGTTTTACAGGAAAGGAAGTCGGTTGTTCTTGGAACGCGCAAAAAACATACCTCTTTGTACGAAATCAAACTTTTTAAGCATAATCATGTCGTTTGTTATGGCATCTAGAGTATTTAATTTGAAGAATTAAACAGTATTTAAAGAAGTAATTTTTAAAACTTATATATAAGCAACTAATATCCACGCATTAAAATTTAGTTTTTTTTGTTCACCAGGACATTTTTTTTCTTATTATTAGAACATGCTTAAAGTAACAAAATATAAAACAGAGCATCACTTAATCATCAAGAATGAAGCGAAATCTACAAAATATATTACAAAGCTTTAATAGCAAAAAAAACTTTTTGTTATAATGATTGCATCTTTTGACCCGATTTTTGTTCTTTACTGAAAAATATAATCTACAATCTGCACATCTGGTTTAATGTTATTTTCAAATTTATCTGTTAACACCGTTATGTACAAAATTAGGGATACTGTAATAACTATATCTTTTAACCTCCTCGGACAAACACCATTTTTTACGTATTTTGTTTTTAATTAAAGTCTTTCAATGGGGTTCTCTCTTGTCGAGATTTATTTTAATTAAGCTTGAAATTCCCATCTGGAAATTTCAAGTTTAACCAAAATCAGTAACTTCTCTTTTTATAGCGGACATTATTTATAACTCTTACACTACCACAATCTTACATTTAATTGTAGTTAGTAACTACTCTAGTAACTCATGTAATGGTAATCAATTTTTTTGTCACCTTCATTTTTACGTATTACTAATTTGATTCTTCGGCATCATTAATCTTGTTTTCTCTTTCAATGTGTTTTATGTACATCCATAGTAAAGCTCGAACAAATGTGTAGGCATCCTACTCTTGTGAAAGGTGGTTTCACAGGACAGGCTTAAATATTACATTATTGTAGGCGTACTTTCTCTTTATGAATGTAGTACTACACTCACGTTACTTGTATTTGTTTAATTAATATTTAGCAGCTTGTACAAAGGTTGAAATATTATTATCCAACTGAAATCTTAAGTTTCGCATAGTGTGCGTCTTCCTTGCAGAAAAATACATCTTGAAATTGAGCCAATTTGTAAAAAACACTTTTAGAGACTAAAGTATTATTATTTGATGTTTTTGAAAATGTAAGAATGAAGTAATCCAGAAATTATCAAGTTCTTTCTCTCCGCTACAAAAATATTATCATGTAATATGACAACAATGATAACTACCTCTAAAGTTTTTTGTACAAACTCTATGTACACATATAAAGGTATGTTTATATTTGTATCATTCATCATTAATTAGGTAAAACTAGATCCAAAATCAGTCATTTAAGGTTTTCAATATTTCTCATTTCGTAGTAATGATAATCATAGCCAAAGGAAAAAATCAACTCGAGTGCGATGTAAAATTAAAGAATGATTCATTCAATCAGAAACTATTCTGCATAATATTGTGATGTACACTGATCGTGAGAAACATACCAAAACAGTAGTGTGCTTGGTTTATATGCCTTTACAGCAAATCCCTGAGTTCCCCAAAACTTGTGATTTTTCGCTTTCTCTTTGTTGCAAGTGATGTCTACAGCCTTTTTGTAGTCTAACTAAATAAATTATTTTCTTGACTATCACTATTACACAATGTCCTCTTTAACATCTAATTCATGACACTATCAAATAGCTACTAAATCTATCATGGAATACAATATCTTTTTAAAGATTTACTACAGTAATACATAAAATGACACGTAAGCTACACACTTATTTATAATTATTGTGATGTATAAATAAAATTATTGTACTCGCTACTTTACAATTTACATCTTTTTTATTACGTATCTTCGTTCCTTGCTACCCACCTACATCATCAGAAGTCTAAATATAATTTTCCTCTCTTCAGTTTTACCTTTACACGTTTACTAATTAATTACTAACTATTTATGTACTTTCTTTTTATTTGTTGATCAGAAACATTTTATTGAACACAATGCGGTGGCCCCAGTTGAAATATTTCTTTTGTTCCATGGAAATACAATTGTAAAGAACACATTTTCGCTTAAATTCTTTGTTTTTTTCTGTCCCGGGTATTAAAGATTTGTAATTGGACACGTTTCTTTACGAAAAAATACATCCTAATCTTTCTTAATTCTTTCTGCTTTGTTAAAATATAAATCTATCTTTTATCCGCTACACTTATAACCTCATCAACGATTTATTCCACATCATCAACATGAATTTTAAATAGCTTCCGAAGAACTTTTTCGGTTTGTGGTTGTGCTTTGTTTTGTATGAAAAGGGATAGATACACTTACTTCTTTTTTCAGTCTTATGGATTTACAAGATGTGAATGAAACAAAAACAAAAATATTGAACACACGTGGATCATAATTAATATTAATTATTTTCAGGCTTCCCTACTGAGACCCTTATTTTTTCAATTTGAACACTTCATTTGACATTGAACACAAAAATATATATGTATTGAGTAGAAGTATAAAATAGTTTTTTTAAATATATATTTTGTCAGATTTTTTCATCCAAGGTAAATGTATGTCGTCATAATAACTTTTTTCCCTCTGCCTGTCTAGAATATTTATTTCAGTAATAAAGATCAGTTTCAATTCTCTTTTTTCACGGACTGGGCACTGTAGAATTTCTTTAGAAAGTTAATTGAAGGCGTCATTGGAAAGAGTTTTAGTTATGTGTTTTTGGAGGAAATGGGCTACCGGAAAACGAAGAGACATCCTCAGTTGATCACCTGGAAGAGTAAGAAGACGGCGAGAGTGAGGAGAGACTGTTGTTAGTGGCATTTGTGGAGTGATCAACCTCAATCTCTTCGTTTTGCAACAAACCCTATTCAGCCGAGAACTGCTTCGTTGCTAGGTGCTGTTCTTCGTTAATATGGTTAAAGTCATTAGTCATGGGCTGGTCTTCCGGTGCCATACCTGATGGACTGGTCTGCTGAACTTGGATCATTTGTTTCACCTCTCCGATGTCCATTCCGGGTTCGCTGAGCGGATCCATCTTCTCACAGTCGGTTTCACTTCCGTTCCCGTTGAATGAGCCTGTTCCGTTGCCATTTCCAGGTAGTTCAGATGATTGTTCTTCAGGGCTGAAGCCCGCACCTTCCTCCGACTTCAGATTGAGACCTTGGTACGGTGACATTGGGAAGCTTCCTTTTCTGTATGGACGGTTTGTCGTGATCCCGAGCTTCTTCACCTTATCGTACAGGGTTCGAGAGGGCACACTGAATTTCCGAGCAGCTTGAAGAGCACTCATTCCCTGACGTACGGCTTCAATAGCAGACATGATATCGTTTCTTGTGTACTGCTTATATCTCTTCCACTCAGGCTTTTGAACCGGGACGTAATTTGCAAGGTTCCCATCTGCAATTTTCATAAAATCCATGCAATGAAAATTAATTACCCCATTTTTCAAAATCAAATTTCGAAAACATATTTTGAGTATTTATTAGCAATGTCAATTACCCATTTTGCCTTCAGAATCGGTGTAAGGAGGATTGTCATCGAGGCCCTTGTCGCTGTCCAAACTACGAATCGATTCGTCCATGTATTGCTCCGGAGACTCGTGCATCTGTCAAACACAAGACATGCATAAGATGATGTATATAAAAGCATAAGACGTAAGCATGAAAAATATGAGGATTCAAGTAGAAAATGTGTGCATAAATACCTTGTCATTGTATTCGATGGGCCCGTTGGAGGAATTGCTCACCATGGAGTAGTTGAGTGACTTCTGGTGGAGGGGAGGGGTTTGTGAGGGAGTTTGGGTGGGAGTCGTCTCTGCACTGTGTGTAAGGGAAGTGTGTCCCAAAACAGTTCTGAGAATAGGCGTGTCCTTACTTGTTCCCAAGAATTTCTTCTTCTTCAGTGGTACGGGTTCACTCTGAGCGTTGTCATATCCAACACTGCTGTGCTTTGGTGAAGGCGATGGCGTCAATTTATGTGATTGCCAAATTGGCAACTGAATGGAACTGTTTCGCTCGTTCGTCAGGTTGTAGGAGCCCTCATACAATGGCTCATTACTTTGAAATTTACTGCCACCAGAGGAGGAAGAGAAGGAGTTTGATTTTGGAAATGTGGACGACGAGCTAGACTGGAACTCAGGAACTGACGACGGTGGAATGGTTGATGGCATGTGATTTGGTGATTGGCGGGGTGACCTGGGCGATTCGGACAGATTGTGGTTGTCCTCGACAAGACCCTTGACCCTAAGCGTTTCCGCTGCCTTGAGCAGGCCTGCAAGTTGGTCCTGTGCGACATTCACCTCTCCTCTGTACATATACTCGAGAATCGCCTTGATCTCTGAAAATTTGATGTCCTTCAGTATCACGATTGGATGACGACATTCGTTCTCAATGAACAGGTTCTGGAAGTAGGAGGAACACGCCGCGAGGACCATTTTGTGACACTTGATGGAAGCCCCTTCGCAAGCGAGCGTCACGTCCGTGAACGACTCCGTCTGGAAAAGGTGTTCGAAGACGAGCAGCAGATTGGAGCGATGGTTGTTCCATCGCAGGCAGTACTGCTGCACTGAGCCACTCATTTCACCGATCCTGTTTAATTGAATTAAATGGAAACGAAACTTTTTAAAATTTCAATCCTCGAATGTTTCCTTCTTCAGAAAAATGTAAATTAAAGCGAAATGAATCACGAAGTGAGATTAACCGTCACTTTATTGTACTTTAAGCGACTAAACTAACTAATCTACAAAAATATTACTGCCTCCTTTCATTTCCTTTTTAAAAAGCAAATAAAAGCAATTAAATAAAAGCAAAAGCACACATTAGTCAATTTTATCAATTTTGCTCATTCCCGTTGTTGTTATCAGCCAGCAACAATTGAACGGAAAAAACGTTTTTATTGGACCGAGTCACGCTGATAAAGTGAAGCGAACGCATTTTCATATAGATGATAGATCTGGGAGAGTGAGTGAAGCAGCACAGCAGCGCAGCGTCCAGTCAGACAATCTCGCGATGCGACCAGTTCTGTTCTACCCTGTATTGTGCATGTGCAATTTATTACATTTGCATGCTCATTGAATAGACTAAAGAAAACGAAAGGCAGGATATTGCTTCCACCTATTTTGCATATTAAATCGTTTTCCTTTCATCTCCGCAGTTCCTCCTACTCCTCCTCATTCTCTCGACGTATCATGTCTTTGTAATCTATGTCTTTCTCAATATGTCTGGAGTGTCTGCTCATTGTTGAAAGGTCCCAATTTGCCTAATATAATTTTATCTAAGGCACTTCCATGTCTGTGATGAAAAGGCGCCATGCATTACGTAATATCATCATAATATGAAAATATGAATATTCCACCTTCCACCCACATAAGGTACGAGCGCTGTCGTTATGGCAAGATATCAAAGATGAAAGATCACAATTTGACCATTGGAAGAAAATTGTGTGTGGAGTTAAAGAAGTGCAGCTTTCCAGAAAGAGCGAGAGTTTAGTTGGAGTGAATTTTGAGAAAGGAAGAAAATAGCATCAAAGGAGGGTTGTTCATTTCTGTGCTGTTTTACGGAATGTGTGCTCTACCTTCTCATATTACTTGCATTCATCCCATTGCATTGCATTGCACTGTGCTGTTTATTTGGCAAGCCAAGTGAAGTTGGTGCTTGTATCGATTAATTTTTTTGTTATCTCTCCCTCTCTCTCCTTTCTTATTTCCTGCTTTTTCCTCCTCCCTTTTCGAAAGAGGAAGTACACGGGCGAAGAAATTTATATTATGGCGAGTAAAAAAAGATGGAAAAGTGAGTGTGTATGAGAGAGAGTTGTTTTTGTGCGTAGCCGTCAGTCAGTAAGAAAGAAGGAACTTTGGCCATGGCTACTCCATTACTTACTTACACACGTACATTAGTAACATACAACATGCGAGTCATGTCTGCCTGAAACTGAAAAGAAAGTGACGAAGAAAACTTTTTTTTCGTTATAATCTAAATATTGCAGTTATAGAGAGCCATAGTTCCGAGTCCCGGCTACCGCTTTACTTTGATGTTCATGTAGCCTTACTTGACTAAAGCTAAGACTAGAAAGAAGAGTGGTGTGCTTCTTTCAAGTTTTCCAACAACTCATGATGATGACGATGATGATGAGAATGATTGCGATGGCGTTTTCACCCCCTCCCTTCTTCGTCTTCTCTCTCTCACTCTCGCTCTTTCTCACTCTGAAACTCTCTGCTTTTTCACTACCTTGCAACTTTTGCATCATGCCAATAGTAACAGAGAAACAAAACGCACTGCACGCACAATGCGTGTCCGTGTTGTGGTAGAACTGAGAAACGTATCCATCCCGTTTTATTCTATGGCACAAAAATTGTCTGAAAAAAATGCATAGCTTGCAGTTGTTGGTAGTCGTACTGAAAAGCAGAGAGGAAGAGAAGGGTCGCTTCTCTCTCTCTCTCTTTCAACCGTGTGCACACTAAAACTTGCGTTATTTATTTGCTCGGTTGGCTGACGAACATAATACGATTCTCTCTTACTCTTGCACCAACAGAAAAACTACGGAGGAATAGAGCAGAAAAAATGCACAAAAAGTAGAGTTGTGTAGGATAGCGTCATGCCGTTCTCTCAGATACACTCTTTTTTTCAAGACCGTTGTCGTCGAGGTCAGAAAAATAGAGGAGAAAATGCATGCGAACCAAGACCGACAAAAATAAATGGCAGAAAAAAATGTGAGTGGAAGCAATGCAATATTGTATAGTAGCAAGCGATGAAGAGGGTGGCTTCTTGCCATAATATCCTCACCCTGAACCATTGCATTATTACAACATGGCTTGCATTCAGAAAAGAGTGTACAAAAACAAACTGCATTCTATTTGCATTGTATTCACCAAAAACTCGCACGAAAGGGAAAAAGGAAAGAAAATTGTGAAACCTTTTTTTCTGTTTCTTCGATGAATGTCATATGAAATGTTTTCTAGCATGAATGTTTGTGCAACCTTTTTACTTCCTTATCCTTTGCATCGACATATTAATGATAGTAATAATAGCAGTAATACTAATAATGGTAATAATAATCCTGGAGAATATTAGAATGCTACTATAGTCCTTTCACAATGCACAACGGATTTTCTTGTTTCCAAACAGGGATTAGTCAACGTGCAATAGCAAGCAAAATGTACCTACGTACGGAATATGCGTGCAGTTATTTCATACCCACTCTTCCCTCTATCCTTTCCTACAACACAACTTATAGAACCAATATGACAAGCACAACATCTGAAAAATGGTATTTTTCTCTTCTTTGTTATTTTAGTTTTATCACGCCCTCTTCACTTTAGTTAAATATAATCACACTTTATTTTATTTCTTATCGCACGTCGAGAAATGGTTTATATATGAAAACGTTTGTAATGCTTGAACCAATTCAGCACATATTTAACATGCTGTACAGAATTATTTTGCTAATTTTATCCAAATATGCCGAATTGACCTTTTTCCTAATTTATTCAGACTATTCAAATTGCCTCTGCTTACGATTTGCATATGTAACTCTATGATAACATTTTATGCGAAAACCAGACAAGCGTCATGCAAAAACTGACAATAATTTCTCTTAGGCGAATTATGATAAAATGTCAAAATCAAATTTAACATTGCAACCCTCTTGTACGATACATTTAAGTAGAGATAGGGAGATTCTTCAAGATACTCCTACTTTCGCTCGTATGTATAATATGTATATATTCGTATGTATATATTAAACTAAATCATGAAAATTGTCACTTATATAGTAGATCAAACGCGTTTATAAAAGAAGTCTAGAAAATATCATTACCAATATCATTGTATTTCATTTATATATCAATGCGAGAAAATACTGCACCTGAATAAATTGTAAATTTTCCCTATATGTCAAAAGTGACTATCTTTGTCAAGATGATTTTTTCAGTATTTGCACACACATAAATATATGTGAGCGTACTCAGCCAACATATTATTTTTTTATACCAACTACAAACAATTTAAAAATTCGTTAGTCCTACCTTAAGTAAGTCCTTGTTTAGATATAGTCTCTGTAGCCAATCAATCCTTACACAGTCGGGACTCACAATCACATCACCAAACCAAACGCAAAAAAATGCGAGTACTCTTAAAATAAATCTGATGTTTCGCCTTCCGCAAACTAAAACAGTTGAATTTGAAGTCGTTGTTGAAGCAGTCTCCAAGTCAAGACTGACTCTGATCACAATTTTCGTAGGTAAGGAATACTAGCGAAGTTTTCTTTGCTATAATACGAAAACTCGTTTGCTTTTTCGTGATGCAGCTAACTTTAACTTAGTGTGCCGCTGCTTTACTTTACTGAATAAATGCTTCTGCTTGCACCAGGATAATGTGAATAGTGGTCGTGGCAGCAGGCAGGAGCAGAAGTGGTGTTCGCTGGCTGGCTGTAATCTGACTGAGGCTGAAGTAGGGAAAAAGGGAATACCCAGAAGGACGAGCGACTATATGACATGACATGAAGACTATAGGCAACAAAGTCTGTGGTGATTGTCAATTGGAAACGTTGTACCTGTTTGCTTTTCTAGTGAAAAAACTATTCATTCATTCAATGACTGAGAGCAAGAGTTAAATAATATATAGTATCATGGGCATGCAATAATGGAGTTTTCAAATGTACAGACAGATTTTATATATATGGCCACAATGAGTTGCGGATTGGCCTTGTTGGTATGAATACAGAGAATATTCGCATATTGTTAAGGAGTTAAATGATGCACCATTTACTTAATCGTTACCTTTTGCTTTTTATACAAAACTTTCTATGTCCTCTCGCTGCGCCTATTTTATATCTTTTTACCAAACATATGCCTACTATCTTTAATTAGAGACTTTTGTTTTCAGACATATTTCCATTCTCACACCTGTGTCTGTAGAATTTTATCCCTTACCAAATGCGCTTTAATATTTGGTAAGACAAAGTCAATTCTTTCCGAGAATATATAAGCTTTTATAGTGGAAGCGATCATTTTTTCATGCACATAAAAAATTGCAGAAGTTAAGTCTGAAATTGCACAGGAATCGCAAAGACTATACAATCACACTCAATGTTCCGATTCCACTAAAGCAAGCTGATGCACATTTTTATCTCAGATGAGCTTTTAAAATTAGACCTCTTAGCAATGAAAAACGTTTCATATAGGAAGGTGAAATGCGTGTGTAATGTAGTAGCTGCACCCTGCACCAACCCACTCTCCTTAGGTAATTGAATGTTTCATGTTTCCATTTAACCAAAGATATTTCTTTCAGCGATTATCGAATGTGAAAATTGGCAATTTTGATAGTTGCAAAATTAGCTCTACGTATAAAAACGTTATATTGTGTTATAATAAATGGAATTAACACTTACTCAGCACGCTTGTCCAGGAGAAAAAGCCGTGTTGGTGAAAAGTAGCCTTAAAAATTACCCCCTGCAATGCTCACTTCCTTATGTGTAGAATTTAAGAAGGAGAGAAATCGCACGCACAGCCACACTATCGTAACCGTAAAACTGATCAGGGAGAACTATTGAAAGAGAATCAAGTCAACAATCACTGTCACATCGAGCAATTTCATGCTCTTTGTGTTTCCTTATCTACAATTTATATTTGCAACTTTTATTCATGAAATGCAATTTTATCAGTTCAAAATAGTTAGTAGGTCACAATTGTTATCTGCGAATTTACTTCCACCTTTTACTTTCATTCTTTTCAGTCTGCTGAAAAACCGGAAATGGGTCAAGTGTCAAGATCTAGGAAAAATTTAAAGATGCGAAAAAACGCTGAAAGTGTGAAGAAGCAACTCTGCAGAGCTCTCCAACGGCCGCGTACGTTTCATCTAAATGCTCTCCGAATAGTGAGATGAGCCCGCTTGCTGCTGATGCACCAAGGCTCAATTCACTTCCTTTCTCGCAATCTACTTACTTTGGCTGCAAGCAGAGCTCGGTACAAATGAACGTTACGTTAATGTTGGCAGTGGCATGCTGACAATCCATGTATCAGGCACGAAAAACGCCAGCAAAGTAGTGCATGCGTACCATATTATTACAGAACCAACTCTCAACAGTTTCTGGTGTCTAACTAAACTTCTTTTCAATGTTAAATGTTGCCTCTTCGATGTGTGCGGTTATGCTCGTCTGGCACACTGAAGAATAGAGAAAAGCATTAGATGAAAATGAAATCAGCAAGTCTCCCTTATTGTTGAATATAACGCCATGCTTTAGTACATACAAAGCTCTTCTTTTTTACTCCACGCTCAACACTCAACAAAACTTATTCTCCATTTCTCTCCTTACTTTTTGCCATCCAATTGTACTCTAAAAAGGTTACTGCATTCGCTTCACTCCCTGCATCCATTTCTAAACTACCTTTGCCTATACAATGTCAGGTTTAACATACAAGTTTTTCTCTGTGCCACAAACTCTGTGGAAAAATCTCCGTCCCAGCCGACGAGATATACATTTGCATTCATTGTAGAAATAAAAATCTAAGGGTGATAAGGCACATTGTTATGCACCACTATTCATGCAGAGAGGGTGAGTATTGTAATATCATGATAACAATATTTATTATATGACACCAAATACCCAAGCAAAATCAAATTACAATATGCAAAAGAAAGTGGAAGAAAGCTTGATGCCGGAGCCGCCATGTTTGCAATTATTGGCCAAGCGAAACAAAAAAGTCAAACATCAGCTTTTATACATTTAGAGGATTCAAGCTCATACTGCTCGATATTTTACTGGTCTTCCCAATTGCAAAACACTTTGCAAAATAAACGAAGACTAGCAAAGAGGCGTTCTTTAATTTGCTCACAGCGCAGAAATTTTTGTGGGCTGGCCCTTTCATATCAGTTGTAAGTAGCAAAATAAGCAGAGGAGGGTAAAAATTCGTCGACGTGCTAGTTTGTTATGCGTAAGTAGTATTAAGTAGGTATATAGTATCGCACAATGTGAGTACTTGCGAAACTGAAGCTTTCAGTAAGCTTTATGTGTTGAGAAGCGAGCTCGCAAAAAATATATTTATGTATGAGGAGGCTGGCCCTCGACACAATGAAATAAATGGAATGAAAGAAACGGCATATACAGAACAGATGCTATCATTTTTTGTGTGCGTGAATGTGTTGACGATAAGTAGCAAGGAGAAACTCGAAGGAGTTGTCGAGTCGAGAGTCACTTGGATTTGGTTGGCAGAGCCAAATAATAATGAATGTATTAAAATGTTTATAAGCAATCTAGTCTACACATTGTTAAAACCACCTCGCTTGCTTGCGAAACATTTGAGCCAAGCCAGAGACTTCTTTGCATGTCGAGTGGCGTTAACTCAAGCATACTTTAAGCAGCTCAGTAAGCTTCATTTTTTACCCTATTTTTCGCATTTGGCGAATCAGAAGAGAACATGTCCTCCTCCTATTTGTTTGTACGTGTTTTGTATACTCACTTGGTGAATGTTTGCTATTGCTTGCTTCAACTGGGGTAGAGAAGCTGTGCAAAAAGTGAAATGTTTGCGAGTAACAAACATGGCGCCTGTAGTATCAATTACGCTACACATACAAAACACGTCTCTCTTTTCTCCTACCCTACACAGGGCACATTTTTATAAAGGATTTGCGTTTTCATTCCTGAATAATTTAATTATGCAAAGATTTATGGAATTCGACCACTAATTTGCATTTTATACTCATAAAAATAATCGAATATTGTATCTGATAATATTTTGTGTCAAATTTGCTTATTTAAAACTTTTAACATGCGAATGACAGCGTGCAGAATAAACAACATGCATATCATGAAGAGAAGGCAGCCTGCTGGAACAATTTGTCAGAAAATATTGCATTTTTTCTCTGGTCCTTGCCTGCTCATACTTTCGCAAGTCCTGATCCGTCATGCTCATTTCAAATTAGGAAGACAGATTTGTCACATGCCTGCCCTAATATTCACCTCACACTAGTCGTTGTCAGTTTCGCAGAAATAAAGTAAATGTTGCTTTGCTGTAAGCATTAGGAAGTTGTGAAATGTCACGGGATAGTCTTGTGAAACATACTTGACTATGTGAGTGGAAAAATATTACTTTACATACACGATTTATAAATGCCATTTTCATGCATTGCATTAATGTGCTTTGCATACCGTTATGCCAAATAATGCCAGATGAAATTTGTTCTTGTCGTTATCAGCAAAAAAATACATTTCGTCATTTTCGTTCAGCTAGCAAAAAGGCATAAAGATAAAAACGGTCACAATGAAATGGAAAGAAATGTAATTACTCTAGCAGAATAAATATCTAGTACAGAACGAAGCTTGCAAAGCGAACGGCCCAAAATCCTTGCAACAACCAAAATCCTATTCAAGTTGAATCTTTTCAAAAAAAAAGAATCCCCATCATCATCATCATCATCGTTATTATCACTCTTGCGATTACTGTCTATCCGTGCTCACCCTACACGTATATACCTAGATAGCAACAATGTACCCAAAATTTCATACTTTTTCGCTCGTCTCTTTCATAATACGTTCCGTGAAAATCTGCTTGAGCAAAAGAAGCACACACTCGTGTACAATCCTAATGAAATGAAACACGGACAAAGCCTTAACACGAGATATTGCTATCACTCTTTAACACTACCAGTACGTATATATTGCGATAGAGGAAAGAGAAATAGAAATTGAACTGTGTAAATCCCAAATAATAAATATGGATTGCGCAAACCAAATACACATGCACACACGCACTAGCTGGTTTTTTGTGTGCATTTATTTTTTTCATACATTAGAAAAGGTTTGCAGGCTGGAGTTTTATTCTTCCTTTTGTGGATTGCATCGCATTTGCTAGGAATATTATGCATATTTAATTTGAAAACAAACTCTGAATGAAACCGTTTTCTCCGTTTTTTGTATTGACGATTGGATTTTCAGTTTGATCCCTGTTGTGAGTTATTTTTTATTGTGAAATTTTTCGTCTTCTCTTATGTAGTATCTGTGTCTGCAACTCCGTGAAAATGTCAATGATGATGAGAATGAGGAGGAGTAGAATTTGGTACATACTACAAAGTAATTTTAAGCCTTTTAAAAATATTGAAATGGGGTGTGCATTCTCTAGCTTCGTTCTCCGCATAGATTTTTCCCCTAGAGTGTGTTAAATCTATTGTGATTTGTGTGCACTCTTGCCTTGCTGGTAAAATAAATGCAAAGTTTGCTTGGCAGACGGAATAAAATGAAATGAGAGGAGAAGCCACAAGCCTAACCAAACCACCTTGCCACTCGACGGTATACCTTGATACTTTACTTATCCATGCAGCGAAAAAGATACGCCTGTAATGATGATCTTCATAAAAGTGAACCACTTTACTTTGCACAACTTCACTCGCTTACTCACGCTCCTCTTCTAAAGAAAACACTACAATGGACATGGTGTGAATCGTGAGCAATGGAATACTACCAAATGACTAGGCTCAAGAAAAGATTCTACTTAAAATATAGTAAAGTGTGCATTATTTCACGTACCTGTTTTATTACATTTTCCACTTTTTGCCATTACTTCACTTAGCAGAGAAATGCATGCATAATATATACTCAGTTAATGTACCACAAATTAAGTTTTTCAAGCGGTGCTGCGGTGACGGTGTGAGTCCATAATATAATGAGTATGGAGCACTCTCAACCAGGCGCTTACTCATTCACCAGTCTGTAATAATGGCAATAAAATCATATTACTCCTTCGTTTTATTCCCTTTCGCTCTGAACAGAACGAAGTAGGAGTTAGAGGAAACGAGACTAATCAATGATGAGTGCCCTGCTTTGCCTATTTTCGGTTTCACAATCACAATCCTCATTTTCTTCCTCTCTCCTATTTGAATAGGTGACTGACTTGAGTAGAAAATAAAAAGAGAGACATGACATTTGATAAAAGACAAAATGAGTCGGTGATGCAGGACCCGTAATAGGAACACTTTTCCTATCGGTATCCACAATCGTTTTATAGCAATCATGATCACTACTCTCATTCATTACCATCTTCGTGGAAAATAAGTGGAGCTGGTCTGCTGGTGGTGACGGTGAGGAAGGTGGATACGAAACCACGAAAGATAACGCTGTGATTTCATTGAGCTGGTTTCAAAAAGTAAGTGAGTGGGTTTGCTGACTCAGGACTCGGGAGTATGATAATGAAATGCAAGAAAGAAGATTAGCGAGCAGCCGAGAACGTAAGCTTCTTCTAGAGAACAATGTCAGTCTTACCAAATTTCATGAGAATGGAATAAGCCACAAGACATTACCATGAACTGAAAGCACAACATCTGTATGGGTACGCATTACACTATTTAGATGCGTAAGTGTGAGGAAGCATGGACCGTGGTTTGAAAAGAAACGTTAAGAATGTGCTAAACAGAGTAACGATAAAAGTAGGTATGCACAGACAATTAAAAAACAGAAAAAGGGTTGGCTTCCTTGACATTAGCAAGGAGAAAAGCTTTTAAAATGTGAAGATTTTTGAAAATGGTTCTCAGCGTCAGCCCTAGCAAATGATAGATAACCAAACATAAATCTGACTCCGTACCCATTTTAGAAACACTCACAGCAATTGGTACATTTTGGACTATACCGTTGATGCGTGAAAATGCACATTTCTAGGACAATTTTTATGCTGATTTCAAAAATCATACTTATTACGCCCTACCTTTGCAGTATAATGTTACATATACAATAAAAACTTGAAACATCCCCTTTTTTAGTTTAAAGCTTCAGCATACCTTCAACAACTCAGTGCATTGTTTATCATAATAAAAGAAACTATTATTCACATGCATATTGGTTATATATATATAATTCGGAAATAAATTCAGAAATTAATAATGAAACATTTGTTTTATGGCTAATGCCAAAGAATATTTAAAAACAACGTATTGGCTCCTATGAACAAATCTATAGCTCCAGGCTGTTATTATTTTACAAAGTGAAGATTTCATAATTCAAGGACAAAACATAGCTGCCACACATCTAAATACCCCGGATACAGCTAGCGATTTTTAAATGACCTGAATTATACAATAGCTTCATAATAGTACAATACAATCAGAAACAATGCACTTTGTGATAATACTAATGGAATGTTTAAGCTTTTTACCAAAATTGGAAATGTTTGACCATTTCATTATAACGTATATGCTGCGATTTTTTAACATCAGCATAAAAACTGTCACAGAAAAGTGAATTTTCACGCCTCAACCCATGTAATCAAAATTGCCATTACTGGTCAGTTTACACAGTACATTACATTTGAAGTCTAGTCATCCAGGACGGAAATAATGAAACAAACAATGCTTAATATTATCACAGATAATTCCGTACGAAAAGTAAAGTAGAAAACATGCTCAATAGTAATAGCAGTTATTGTTATGATTATTATACCACTCCATTCGTAATAATATCGCAAAGCCAAGGAATGAACTTGACTGCGTAACACAAACTCACGCATAAATAAAAACGCGCCTGGTAAAACTGAGGCACTAAAGGAATAGATTCAGAATCACGATTTCGTCTCATGCATGGATCGCTGGATGCATTGCGTTTTCAGAAAGCAACTTGGTGAAATAATTGAAAGCTGTACTGTGTGCGTGAGCGAGGGAACGCGCAATAAAACATACATTCCTGTACATCAAGTAATAAAATATATCTAGTTAGCTAATATAAAAATATATTTTTCGTAAGTTGCACGGAACTATTATTGGTTTCACTATTAACTTCATTATTTCTTCTCATCATTTTATTTTCATTTTTGCTTCTCTCTTTAATCTCAAGACGATGGCAGTAATCATACTGATGATGATGATGAAGTTGATGAAGAAGATGTGAACATGCAGCGAGATTTTCTATGACAAGCAAGGCCAAGAACAAAAATGTACTTGCCACATTACGTTTTTCCTTTCTCTCTGACTTATTGAATAATCATAATCGTATACATCAACCTGACTGATGATGATGAGAATGATCGTCATAATATTTTTTGCTGCTGGATTGGAACATACCATCCTATGATTTTATTTCTCGTCCTCGGCTTCGTCAACATCATTTCACTACAGGTTTCTCAAGCTTATACATCCAATTTATGCATATCTTATAATTTTTTTTGCTCTGGCTGATGTAGAGTATAAAATCGTGAATCAGTAAGTCAGTAGTGCAAGGGGCATGAGTACAGGTTCTTCTATCTACTTTTAAGTAGGTCTGTTTTGGAAGTTCTATCCATGTGGAGTCGTGCTGGTGTTTCGCCATCTATCTCCTTGATTCATGATTCACGTCTACAGATTGAAGAGACAAGGCTTTGTGACTGATAAAACACTGAAATAAAATGAGATGCATCGATGGATGAAACGGCGCAGATGGATAGGGAAGGAAAACATTGCACTATGATTACTCGTTTCGGCCACTGGGATTCTGATTCTGGAATTATTAAACTTTACAAGCATATTGTGCTTTACATAGAAAAGTATGAATGAAAAATAGGAATTAACAGCTACAACTACGCACATACGAAAATACTTCTGTGGTCTCTGCAAGAACTGTTCTAACGATAATAATATTAATCTTAATAATATGAAACGAAAGCAATTGTGGATGACAAGCTTTCCATTATTCGTATAATTGTGTCTGATTGGTTCTTATCATAATCTCACTGAAAGGCAATTTTTGAGCTATATATGGAAAGTGAGCGAATAATCTCCGGAGACATCGCAATCACAATGATATAGTTTTTATTTTATAAATATTCTTACATTAGAGGCCACAGAAGTTGAATTGGTGGCTTTCATTTGACAATTGGGCTAGTGCCAACTGTCAAAGTAGAAGAACTGGAGCAGAGTAATTTTCAGTGCAGCCAATTCATAATATTTATAGAGTACATCTTGTTTCAAGTAGTGGAACATTTTCCTCTTGTTAGGGGTCATTAGTAGGACTCGATATATTTGCTGACTACGATGTTGGCGACGACATGCAGTTGAAATGCATGTGTTTCTTTAATCGCATCACTGTACTGTACGCACTACGCACAAATAAATGTATGCACAAAAGAGACAAGCACTTAAAACGCATTCATCATCATCAACAGCAAACAGCCACACATCTCATTTCTCTCCTTTGTCAGCTCCAATAATAACAACGATATTGAGAATCGGCAAAAACACTTTTTTACCAGGAATGCCTAACGCCTACAAATAAGACGCTGAGATGTCTATGCAATGCATGCATACATTTGTTAATAATATCGAATGTTGCTTTTCCACTATTCAGCTGAAAGTGAACTTGAGTGAGTGAGTGAGCCATCCATGCCATCATCAACTTAGCTCACTGTCAATGTCAGCAAAATTAACTACAAGCTTGACATTGGCTGACCTTTCAACTGGAGAAAAATCTTATTCTAGGTGTAGTGTGTGCACTCGCTCTCCGCATAATCTCGTAATGTTTATTATGAAAAGGAAAAAAATGTGTGTGTGACTGGAAATGCAAGTGAACAGGATGACGATGATGCGTATTATGCGTTTGCTATGCGTAATAAATTAGGAGCAACATCGCATCATTGGTATAAAGAGAGAGTGAGTAGTGCAGAGTGCAGAGTAAGAATGTTGCGCTTATTCTCCAACGAGAATCCATCCAGATTTTATTTACTCAAGATTAGATAGGCAACATGGCAACAAGCTGGCACGTTGTTCAATAGAGACGCATGTAATAATCTTGCAAAACTCAATTGGACCGGATGGATGGATTGGAGAGAAATGTGGAATGCTTCCATATTTATCCATTCTCTCTCCCTATTTTTTGATTCTGTTGATGGAATCAAATAAAAAGTAACGATTGTACTGAGCCGAGAGGCAAAGTAGACTGGCAGAAGAATATAACACTTGTCTAAGGATAGAAAGACCGCTCTTTCATCATCATAATTCACGCACAAATAGCCTGATTCACGGGAAACTTCCTGTAAAAAGCCACTCGTTGCATCTTCCCATCTGCACACATCACCGTTTTATTTCCTTCCATCTGAACAGTTTGTATCGAAAAATTTACATTTTCAACACTGATCGCTGACTCTTATTTCATCCATTGATAAAAATGAACATTATTGAATTGAATTGAGCAGGTTATTTAACAGCATCGTTAAATTTTTAATGCTGTCCTAATTTATTTCGAATAAGCGACTTTTTACATTGATTTAAATTATTTTGTAAAATATACATAAAAGCTTATAACTCATAATCTTAAACAAATTTTCCTGAACGAGAGAATTGATGTGACAAACTCAACGGAAACTCTTCTATTCTATCTATTTTCAGGATAATTTCTCTTGTCAGTCATCAGGGTCGTCAGTGCAGAGCACATTTTAATTTTTGATTTATTAAATGAGTGTTAGCTACATACCGTGTAAAAAGTACGCACTTGACTTTTGCTGCATACAAAACTGGAAGATTTGCATTTTACATACTTCGCTCAAGTAGAATCAATTATCTCCTTTCTATTTCTATCGTCTTCTACATATTCATCAACTATTGCCTATTCCTAGACTATCGATACGAGCTGTCTCATCTCATACATAAAATGCAAATGAAACAGTGTGTAAGATAAAGCAAGTGCATAACAGAATAGCAAGAGGAACTGCGAGTTTGCGCAACAGAATTGTAATGTGATTGCGATGGTAAAATGCAGGTTACATTTTTTTGCTCCTTCCTTTTTCAGTTTTCTCTGCAATGTAATAATGCAACGTGTGTGAAGTGAAATGGAAAAGATAATGGCTGTTGCCTTGTTCCACCTAAGCTGATGATATCTTAACTTCGATACGAACGATACATTATTTATTTAATTTCTTCATTTTCACCACTGATATTTAAGTGATAACAGGTCTGTAATATTTAACCTTCAATTCCATAGATACAATTCATGGCATCAGAATTCCTGAGAAAATGTACACGGTGCTAAAAATTTGAAATTCTTCGGATGGCTTAACCCTGTTTGAAATTGAAATTGGATGCCTAGCTTCTCGTAGATGCTAATCAAACCT
This sequence comes from Cyphoderus albinus, assembly GCA_021029165.1. Taxonomy (NCBI): domain Eukaryota; kingdom Metazoa; phylum Arthropoda; class Collembola; order Entomobryomorpha; family Paronellidae; genus Cyphoderus; species Cyphoderus albinus. The sequence goes on along the minus strand of VYYJ01000268.1, from coordinate 6,119 downwards.
TAACCCTGCAAATTTAATTCGAATAAACTACATTGTCTGCATAATGACTTGAATAAATGAGTTTTAGCAACTACATCGGCTACGAGGATGAGAAATTCAATGTGAAAATTTGGCTATTATCGTAGAAGCAATATAAAGTAGGTATGTGTGTAACTAATGTTCTGGCATGGTTCTCTTTACTTGTCACTTTGCCTTGTTTGCTGAATACATAAAACGCACACAGAGCAGAGAGCGAGAGCGTACATTTTTTGTACACACGACATTAGCAGAAAGAGAGAAAACATGGAAGGAAAATAGCACGATGATGAGGATGAACCATCATGGAATATTATTGTTGTGATTGTAGTTGCATGGTTGCATCAAGATCGTTTCTCTCATCGCAAGTTTCATAATATGCCATGAGTTGGTTTGGTGGTGGCTGTTGGCTAGAAGTAGTGTTGCTGCCTTAGGGACACCAAAAAATATGCATCAAGGTCTGTATTTTTTGTGCACATGTAACAATGTTGAGCGTTGTTAACCCATTCATGTGGCTGTTGATGATGATGATGATGCATTTTACATCGCCTTCTTCAACTACTTCTTTTCGGCAGTAAGATAATGATCATTGTTGTATTATTTCCCTTCGTACTTTTCTCGACTTGCATGTGTAATAATAATGAGTGATAAAAAAGCTGGAAAAACGACGAAAGAGATAAATGCATAAAAGGAGATTTTTTTTCCAATCCAAAAAAAGTTAGAATAGCTTCAAGTAAAGAAGCACCAGCTTCTTATTTTCTCTTTGCTTTTTAGGAATTGTTGCGTTTTCCCCTTTGCCTTCCACCATACCATCACATCACATCGCACTTTGCTTCTTCTCCCTCTCTTCCTTTCTCAGTCTTTCCGTGTCGAAAGAATGGTTAAAAGTGGAATAAGCTTTTTGTTTTCTCACATATTACCTTCTTATTTTATACAATATACCTACTCTTCTTTCTTTCATAGCAACTATCTTCGTTCGCATAAGCCAATTCCTGCACTTTTCGAAGACAACTTTTTTTGGGAAGGAGAGAGGGGGATGCTTGAAATGGGACAAAGCCAGGAATAGATTCTTTTTTTCCTACTTTTTTCAAGACGCTCCTTCTTCGCTTAAAAAGACTACCGCACCATGTTATATTGCATTGCATCGCAGTTATATTCTTAGCGAGGAATATTCTTCTTCTGCGAGGATGTTTACTCTTCTTGAGAATATGATAGGAAAGGAAGAAAATATCAGGGAGGGTGGAAGAAACAATGTTTTACGCACACATATAGCCACATTATATTGCGGTAGTGAGGCCTGCTTAAAAAAGGCAACATAAAATGGAACGCACACACCAGAATATTATTGCATACAGCGTGTAGCACTGCTCTTTTTCTGCTTTTGCTTTTGCTGCTGGAGTGATGAAAAAAGTGGAAGAGAGACCTGTGAGTGCGTGAGATTGTGCGTATACCAAACTGGAGCCTGAGGGAACAATCCTGCTGAGGATGACGTGGAATGTTGGTATACTGTCCGGAGGATCATAATATCATATCACGGATATTATTGTCAAACCGTACAACAACGACTGCATTTATATAACCAAGTTGGAGATAAAAATGCACTTTTTCTTACTTGCGTAATAAGTATTATATTTTATTATATTTTTAGACATGGCATACCATTTGACTTATTAGCTATCCGTTCTGTATTTACTTGCTAAAGCTATATTATGTTATATGTAGAATGTGCAGGAATGTTCATCGTTTTAAAGAGGTGAAGCAAGCAAATAAAAAGCGTTAAGGATGACTTCAAGAATCTTGCAGTTTAAAAGTTAGAAAAGCCATTATTATTACTACATACTACTATAACTATTCTTATTACTCATTGGGTTTTGAGAGAAAAGGAGAGAGAGAAACTTTGATGTGACGCGATGAGCGAGTGAGCAACAACGCAACGAAAGCAGAGGCAGACTTCATACCGTAAAGGTAAACAGAAGAGAGGAAAGGCAAAGGAGAAGAAGCAGAAAGATGTTTTGCCTTTTGGTTGTTGTTTGTTATGATTATTGGGTTTGCATGACATTGCATCGCCTTGCATTGCAACATTGAATCTGTTATTATTATTATTTTGAGAAACACTCTCAGAGACTGGTTCACCTCCAGTTTGCTAAGCTTCGGAGATAGCTGCGTTTTAAAATTCACTACTAGGCCAGCATTACCACCGCAGAGCTAGAAATCGAGGCTTCACAAAAAACTGCCGTATAATATTTTGTTGTCGTATTTTACGCGTCCACATACAACAATTCTCTTTTCTCCTTTCTTTCACTCGCACTCTCAAGCCAGTGCTTCGATATTATGCATTATGCACAGTGTAATGAGGTCAGGAATTTTTTACCACAAGAAGCAATAGGGGAAAAAGAATCTCCAGAGCTGGTGTATTTACTGCGTGTTTTATGTAATCCGCCAAGAAACTTGATCCTCCATCTCCACAACCAACTATTTGCATTCTTGCTTGGATATTTTTTAAACTTGTTAAATAATTTAAGTAGTCTGTTTTATTATTTGCTTGGTTAAACGACACGCTTAATTTAATAATTAAACACAAGTTTACTTTTACCTCCAGGTAAAGAGAAGTAAGACATGAAATTTTAAATGTTTCCGTAATAAATAAATTTCAAAAGCATTGTAATCGTAGCAGAATAAAGGTAGGGAATGAAAATGTTTATGAAGAAGCAACATAGTTGCTCTGCGTTGCTGTTCAAGTGATTATTGCAATGTTTGTGTAAATTTTTCACGCACAATAAAAGAAGACGACTAGTAGGGCATCCATAGCTTAATCATAGTAGTGTGGCAGCCCACACTCTCACACAAAAGTACTATTAGTGAGTTTTAGCATTTACCCCCATCATCATACCGTGAATGCATGCAACTGCAAATATAAAAATGGTTAGTAGGAATACTGGTAGGAAAGGAAGAAGGAACACGAGATGATAAGTAACGATAAAATGGGGAAGCTTACAAACAAAACTGGTCGTCGTGAGAGTTGAGTTGGCTTTGGTATTCTGCTTGAAAAATAGAAAAAAACAGACGGACTCAAGCAAGCTTACATGCATCTAGGCTTTGCCAAAGCCATCATCATATTCCCAATGTTGTGGTAAGTCAAGTCAGCCAATTCTCACAAACTGCTACGATGATGATGATGATGATTGTTGTAAAGCAGAGCTTTTGCTGCCTCACTCAACTCAACCCTTTTATCAATACGAGTTTTTTCTCTCTTCAGTACGCAACTCGCAGCATACATACATAACGTTACGTGCGCTCTACGCACAATAACAGTTTTAAAGAGCGAAAGGGAGGCGAAGAAAGAGAGAAGAAAATGTAAAGTGCGCCTGCAATAATAATAAAAATGCACTATGTTGCTTTCTTCATCATAAATATAGAAAATTGGGTTTGGCTTCACTTTGACTTGCTTGGATAGTTAGTTGCTCATAAACTAGTAGGTTCACATGTTACATACATTCACATCCACCGGAGGAGTAGCAAGGTTCGCTGGAGGAACTGGACTGGATGGATAATAAACATTTCGAAAGGGATGATTATTGAACACGTTAAGCAAACACCAGCCAAATAGAGTTGGAGTTAGAGAACAAGCCTTATATGGGATTTCAAACTGCAAACTACACATTTAAAGCATTCTAGAGGAGTATTACGGGAACATCTGTATTGCCATTGCTAACTAAACAAGTTGATGCCAATGTCAACGACGAATAGAAATGAGTAAAAACGGAGTTGGATTTTTTAATTCAGTGTACAACCAGAACAGAACTACGCTTAGTATGAGTTATATTGGCAAAGTATAACTTACAGAGTCTATCTGATCCTCATTATGCTCTTCTTTCCTTCTCAATATTTTTAACGTTATTTAAAACAACTTACTTTATTTAGCTTTTACGAGTTGAACAAAATATTTTCTGCTTTATTGAATGCCAAGTATTATAGCATTTCTTTCCTCTTTACCTCCATGCAGTTTTTACCTCTTCTCTTTTATCCATGGATCTTTGTAAAAAAGTAACAAATCAAGGACTTGAAATGTTTTGAAATTTCGTTTTAGAAAATTCTGGAAATGCTGATCTACAGATTAAAGGGTGCAATGAAAAATAAATGTTTGGAAGGAAGGGTGATAGAGTAAGTGAAGTTTTGAAAAGGGACCTGCTGCAGGTCAACCATTTTCAACTGAGGGTGAAGTTCAATAAATTTGTTCAATCTGTGCAATGATATGTCGTCATCCACCTGTATCTAAGTAGTCAATTAAATTTTAGGTATTGATGCTTGCAATTGAAGTAATAAATGTTCAAAAGCTGATTTCGTGAAAATAAACGACGACGACACTGGTACAAAACAGGAAGAATATTTTGAGCTTCTGTGAAGAAAATTTGGTACGTCTAAAATTAGCATCTTATCCCATTGTTAGTTTTATTTTAATCATTCAAAGCATTTAAACAATCAAACTTTAGTTTATATTACTTTTAAACTGAAATTGAAAATACGCAATATTCTACGGAATACTATAAGTAAAACAATGGATCTGCATTACAGATTAATATATAATGTAGTTCAGTCAGGCGTAGGATTGAAAAATCTCTTTTCGATTTTATAATGTTGCATAATGCCAATGAGCGATTGGAATTCCCCTCACACAAGTGCATACGTTTACACACCTATATATACATCTACACAGTAAAAGTGAATTTTAATGTGAGTGAGCGACAACTACGACATCCACTGACTTTCTGGTAAACCAGAATACAAACTACGGTAGGTTGTTGTAAACAAAGACGAATTTACAGCCTGAATGACTGATGTTAGCTTTCGCAGAAGATAGAGGACGCCTGTGAATCAAAATGATAATTATTCAATATATCCCCACATTTTATATTAATATACTAGATCTATGTATATTATGTATTAAAACAAATACAAATGTGTCATATTTGGGAAAGGATCATAGTCAAATGACTTTCTTTTACTACAAATAACAACCTGACCATTTGAAACGTTTCAGAAAGAGGTTTCGTTCAGTTTCAAGATGGAAGCGTGTATCCCGTTTCGTTGCACACAAAATCTGCTTCACAACATACCTTGAAATGTGTTCTAAAACGGAACGAAGAAACGCGTTTCAACGTTCCAATTTTGGAACACTTACATAATCCAGATCTCTTTTGAAAAGACACTATATATTGAAGAAGGCAAGAAATAAACATTACTCTGGACATGGAGAACAGTAGGTTTAAATGTTTCATGATTAGGATTAAAGGTAGAGTTTATAGGCAGGCAATCTTCAACAAACATTATAAACATTGACTTACAATGGAAACTTGCCAAGTTATGGAGCCACCATCCTGCCGTAAAAGTGTGAAAGCGTTTAAATGGGTCTCGACATTTAATTAATTAGATAATCTATTTTCTAACACGTAATCAGTTCATATTCCATTTCGGATGTGTACTTCTCTACAATTAATATGTATTATGTAAATGGTACCTCATACCTCATGATATTTTATGATACTACTACTACCACCAACTACGTAATACAGAAGCACACTTACGAGGTAACGGTTTCAACCTATTATCTTGGATTGAGCTCATACTTTCAGAAATGAATCATCTTATTGATATAACACTCCATGAAAAATCCTAGGTTGCAATGGTCACAGGTTTACGAAAAATTCATAACCACATTCCTTTTCAGGTACAATCCTAATGGCATTTAACATGGGAGAAAGAGTCAACACAGATACAAATTCAAGCAATTTTCATGATTTAAGTATTATTGTTTAGTTTTACTAACTTTTGTACACTACCACGTACTTTTTACGTGGAAATATTACATCCGGCGAAAATTGTATTTTTTGAGAATGTGAGAAGGGACCCTTTGCTTACTTTCTTTCTCCCATGTTAAATGCCATAAGGATTTTTCGATTTTGCACTTCAAAAATCATGTTTTATGATTTTTTTTTGCAAACCTGTGACCATTGCAACCTAGGATTTTTCCTGAAGTGTTATATCAATAAGATGATTCATTTCTGAAAGTATGAGCTCAATCCATGAGAATAGGTTGAAACCGTTAC